>RJWT010032168.1:0-14188 GCA_004365215.1 Cuniculus paca | reverse complement strand
CATTTCCCTTTGTCCGATGGAATGCGCTGAGAGCAGAGCCTGCCTCTGCTTTCCCTCCGAGCTGGTTACCGGAGAGCAGCCGCTCCCGATGTTGGAACGTGCTCAGTGCAGACCCTGCGTCTGCCTTCTCTCCCTGCACATTGATTCTTGTAGGTCTGCAATAAAGTATTACCATCTCCAATAGGCATTGACTTAAGTACTTTTTTTTGTCTCAGGAAGAAATGTACCTATAACAGAAGAGCAGTAGCAGCAACATCCGATCAAGTCATAGACATTTTTTTTATCAGTAGGAATAAAAAATTAATCATTTTTTGATCATTCTGTTTTCTTTGCTCTCCAATCCTGACCCTGTGCTTCTACAACTATTTTTCCCTAATTCTCAAGTATTAGTACACAAATTTGAGTTTAGTGAAGTTGTTTGATTTTTTTCCTATCATAACAATTGTACTGATCATGTTTAGGACTAGTTGTATGCAATTTAATTTTCAGAGTGTGATAATCATTATTGCTGTTTTATTTTCTCTTCCCCAGGCACTGTCAGCTATAAATGTTTAAGAAAATTATGCCCTTTGGGGTGATTTTCCATTTTCTCACTTTGGGAGGAAAATTTTTCTGTTAGTCATGAAGTGTGCAGATTCAGATTATTAAACACTTGAGCCCCTAGTTTCCATATTGGACCATTTAACACTTTCCATTTCTTCATAAATGAAAATCTTTGCCTGTCATTTTGCCTAAGAGTATTTGAGCCCATATTCTGTCTATTCATGTGTGTAGAAAAGCCTGCTATGTGGAGGTGAAGCAGAAGTAGCTTCAGCATTCATGGGTGATTCACAGAAGCACCCTTGGGCCTTTTTCTGAACTCTCTACTGGGAGGACTGCGTGCAAAAGATTTGACTCTCCTAAGCACAAGAACTATTATAAGCTCATGCCTGGTGGTGTGTGACTGTAGAAGTGTGTTTCCTTTAAAGTGAGCAGACTATAGTGCCACATGTGCTCTTGCTGCTCAGGCCCCTAGAGGGTCAGGGCTTGTTGATGTAATCACTTTTTTCCTCTCTAACGGCTATTATTCTTTGAAGTGTGGAAATTGGCTGAGTTACAGAGTGTGAATTGATGTTCTTCTCTGTTTTAACCCTCCAGAAATGCATGTTCTGCAGACATCGGGTTAAGAAGGTCTCTGGAGCCTGCATCCAGTGCTCCTACGGCCGTTGCCCAGCTTCCTTCCATGTCACGTGTGCCCATGCCGCAGGGGTACTGATGGAACCTGATGACTGGCCTTATGTGGTGAATATCACCTGCTTCCGACACAAGGTCCACTCAAATGTGGTAAGGCTGGCTTGCATCTTGATTTGCTTCTATACGCTTCCCAGGCCTTTGATGCTTTGCTCTGCCGTGTTACGCATTGTCATGTACGTGCATTCATTGAGGATAGGGATTGCACATTATTATTTACAGGTGTTTATCTACTACTCCCAGTGTTCAGGGTACCCTAGACAAAACATATTTTCTGAGTGGAATGAGTAAATGAATAGATGAATGAGTAAAATGCTTTTCTGTTCATTCTGATTTTAGATTTGTATACAGAGCTGATGACTATGGTTGCACAGATTGTGCACTGCATATACCCAGGG
Organism: Cuniculus paca; assembly: GCA_004365215.1. NCBI lineage: Eukaryota > Metazoa > Chordata > Mammalia > Rodentia > Cuniculidae > Cuniculus > Cuniculus paca. The sequence continues at coordinate 12,560 of RJWT010032168.1, read as the reverse complement.
TGTGGGGAGATCATTTCTTGGAATGAAGTGGTGTGAAAAGTAACACCTGAGATTGTACAGTGAACCAATCTATGCAGCTGCATGTTGTGGCCTTGGGGTCTTACTTGATCTCTCGTGGAAAAAACAAAGAGCAGCGACATTGTGAAGGGAGACGTAAGGTGTCTAGCTTTTGGCAGTCTTTTACCACCTGAAATGGGGTAAGTGAGGCAGCACAGAGGCCCTGGCAGGAGTGAGTCAGGGAAAATATAAAAGTAGAAGAGAAGTATAGCAAGAATTTTTTTTCTTCTCCATTTCACTCAGAACTGAATTTGTCTCCAAGAAAATAGTATATGAAACTAAATACATTGAATTAAACGGTAACTCAATTTACCTAGTAAATTAAATATTTCCTGCCTGAAAAGCTTAAAAAAATTTTGACAGTGTGGAGATAGTTGATATGCCTTTATTAGCTTTCCAATTCACTATCATTGTTTTTCCGCTACCAAAGAGGAAGCTGAAGCATTGTATAGATGCTCAGCTTTGCTAACTTGCTAGTCATTGCTTCTGGGAGACTTGGCCACAGGCTGTTTATGGCCTAACATACTCTTCCTGTCTCTAATAATCTCTTATGAGCAGCTTGCCAAGTCATCAATATTGGCTTCTGGAGTCCTGAGCTATCCACAACAAATCCCCCAGCTCCTTGTAATGATTCCAACAATTTCCATTGGTGTCATGAGAGATATTTGATATTTGTAGGTTGGAACTCTGTGTAGATGTATGTGAATATCCAAATGCACAAAATGACATCACTGTCATATCTATTTTATAGTTGTTTTCCAGTTGTTTCAGGTCATGAGTTACATATTCATTCATGCCTTTCCCTTAGCATCTTGAGTTGATGTGTTCTTGCTAAGAATAGTATGTGTTTAGCAGAAAATATATTTTAACAACTTTTACAAAAATTACAGCAATAACACATTACATTACTGTGGTGCTTTGCCATACAATGTACAAAAGTGCATTCCACAGCATTACCTTGTTAGATGATCCACGTGAGTGTGTTTTAGGATGTGAACAAGATCATGTTCTGGGGTTAGGGTGGTTGGTGTTCACACGTAAGTGTACTAATAAAAGCTCTGCAGCCTTGTACAAGTTCTCTCAGCTTTAGCTTTCTCATCTATAAAAAAAATGGGACCACATCTCGTGTTGTTTTCAGTTCACAAGACTCAAAAATGAAAAGTTACGTTACTGTTGTTTCTTTTACTTCTGTTGATGCTACAATCTCATGTGAAATGAGGCCACATGGTGATATTTTTCCTGTTTCAAGTATAAGAAACTGACGTCCTTAGAAGTTCAATTCCATACTCACGTAGATGCAGGTCACGAGCAGCAGGTACTGGAATATAAATGCCTGTTCAGCCTGTTCATTCTCTTAATATTTGTTGAATTTCTAACTTCAAACTTGAATGGTACTAGAGGCATCTATCTGCAGCTCATCTTGGTATCATACACTCCCACTCTAAAATTCTAAAGCTCTGTAGTTACTGCTGATTATATTCAAGTTGCTGTGATAGAGATCCATGTATTTAATCAGGACTTGTTCTTCTCAATTCTGATGATTGGTTCAGTCAGGGTTAGGTTACTAATGAGTTTCATAAGTGATGAAAATATTTGACTTTGAGGTAGTTTAGAAACTGCTGTCCCACAGATCTACTTTATGCTTGGTACATTTTGTAAATAGTGGGAGAATATTACACAATTTACAGCATTACCTGTGACAGCTTTTACTTTTAAAGAAAAAAAATTTAGTGTTTTTAAATTGTCTTTGTGTTCTCTAGAGGGAGGTACTATTATTACTGGATTTCTGAAATGTATTTTTGGTAGCTGTTCCTTATCCATTCATCTTCAGTTAGACTCCAGGTATGAATTCTTCCACCAAAATGTTTGGGAACTCTGAAGAGAATTCATTAAATCTCAAAGCACTGTGACTATCCCTATTGCATTAAATGTTCTTTCTTTTTCTAATATAAACAAGTTCCTGTTCATCCTGTTTCACTTCTTGTAAATGGTGAATTGAGGGGATGTGCTTCTTAAATTAAGGACTGTAGTTTGTCTGTGTTCTCAACTAAGCCTTCGTTTTTGAAAGTAGGGGGCTATTGCTGAATTGTAGCAGTGAAAAGAATAAAATAAAGCTCAGTCCAGCTTGGCACTCTGATCCAGCTGCTTTATAGCATAGAGGAAGATGCCTGTACCATTTAGTGTAAACGACATATAAACCCAATGGTGCTTTAATATAACATCCATTTTTTACTCACATAAGCGTTCTGATTCTTTTATTTTTCTATTTCTCCAGTATTTGCTGTTAAGAAGCAGCTTAAGGCAAGTTTTACTATTCTTTTATTGTCATAAATTACTTAAAATATGCCAGTCTATTCAGTGTTACTGAGTTTGGGGTATAAAACAAATCTGGATAATGATACAAAAATCTATCAGATTTATTGCAATGTACTATTTCATCAGATAGTAGTACACTTTGTAATTAGAAAGGTAAGTAATTGAAAAAACATTCATAACTTTAAAATTTTATAAAAATGGAAAGAAGTACATAACAGAAAGAACACAGCTTATCCCTGTTATCTTAACCTAAATTTTAATATTTTTGTGGAACATATTTTTTAATGGAATCTGGTATCTCAAATGTCAGCTCTCATTTGAGACTCGACAGACCCTGGAAGCTGGTGCACTGGTACAGGTGAGAGGAGATGGGGACCTGGACTTCCACAGTGGCCACATCTTGGGAATGAGGAGAAATGTCCTGATTTTTGGAGATATTTTAGTATAGGTGCTGGTTTTTGGAGACGTTTTAAAGATAGAGTTACAAACTATATAAATCAGATATGGGGGGAAAGGAGAGAGAGGCAACTTCAACACAACTAGTTGAGAATTAATTACAAGTGAAAGTTTTGTTTTTAGCTAAGTCTTCTAATGCCGGTAAGTTTTGCTCTGTGTTGATAAATTAAACACAACTCTGGGGGTAAAACTGTTCTATTTTCTTTTTCATTTCCCTCAGTTTACAACTTAATCCCTTGGCTCAGTTCTGCTCCCTTTTGTTTCTCTTTATCTTTTTCATAAAGGGAACCAGATTCCAGTCAATGCTCACATAAACTGACTTAAATGGTATCAATTTCCACAAATTCTTACCCACGTGTGTCAAATCCTGGGTGTATTTGTGTTTTGCTGATAATGGAATTGTTTTGGTTATTGTTTTTCTTTTGACATTCTCACTAATATTTTCATCAATAAAATTTGTTGTGACCAACTATACTCTTTCTTCTCATACTTGCACGTAATTCTCTGGTATTCGAATATGGCTTGTGTCTTATACATAAGCTTGTGTCCAAATGGGCTGCTAAGTTTGCACAGATATTGTTTAAAAATTAGGACAAGATTTTGACCAAAGCAAACATGGACTAAAGAATTTGTGCCAAGGATAAAAGAAAGGAAAGGGAAGGAGAGGGGAGGGAGGAGGGGAAAAGAAAAGAAAAGATGCAGACCTGAATTGATCAACCTTATCAAATCTAGCATACGTTTAAAAAAAAGAAACCTCTTATTTTTCTATCAGTGTTTTGTTGACATCTTTGCCCATTTATCCCAGGTTAGAGAAAGTCAGATTTGTATGAGAGGAGCAATATTTATTTTTAAATTTTTTTAAAATTTTAAAATGAAAAAATAAAAATGATACAGAATTTCAAAACAAAATAATAGATTACTAGTTCATCAAAAAGAACAGTTTGTGCTTTCATTGTTTGATCTTTTTTTATGTCTTTATCTTGTAATCTGAGAAGAGCAAGATTTAGCATGACATTTTAGAATATTCACATTTGCAAGCAGTCTTCCCCTTATTCACTTCATCAGGTAAAGCTATTGAAAGCAGTCTCTTAATGTTGTTGAGAAAATTTTATATATATATATATATATGTGTATTTCAAATGTTTAAATTTTTTTCAGTACCCCTTTGTTTTCCCGCTGCTAATTCTTTAGCCATTTGTTTAGGAAGGACTAGGTCAGTGGACATAAAGTCTTTCTCTACCATGCTTTCTGGCTGCAGGGTGTAAAGGAAGAGTCCCCCTGACATCAAGCCATTTCCCACAGCGACCTACACAGCTCCAAGTTTGCGACTTTTCTGCATCTGCAGTATCACCCTCAGCTTATCCTTCTGTCCTTCCTCCTTTTCCAGATCACTTCTATAATCTGGCTATTTAGTGAGTATCTTTGTTCCAGTTCCACTTTTGATGCTAAAGTGTTTAAAAAGATTTTTGAATTTGTGGGCAGAGACAGCAGATGTTTTGATTGGAGGCCTCCATTTTTATCATCCAAGAATGTAAAACGTGATCAGAATAGAGAGGCCATGGGGGTGGAACAGAGACTGAATTCCTTGGTGGAGCATTTTTCCTCCCCACCATTCCTTTGCAGAATATCCAGTTACAGCATGGTCTACACTAATTTGGCTAGTGCTGGATCCAAATGAAAGCCTTATCTTGCTGCTATCTAGTTAGTTCTTTTATTTTATAGTACTGAGGATTGAACCTAGGTCCTTATGCATGCTTGGCAAGTGCTCTACCACTGAGCTACATTTATTCTTCATATAGATAGAGTTTATATCTCTATTCTAAAAGAATTTACTCTTAACAATCTAAGCCTATTTAAGGATAGTTTTGCAAGTTGTCAGCTCTTGAATCAGTCGGGATCAGCAGCCCACATCCTTATTTGAGGGCAGAGAGCAGGATCATTTTCCAGGTCACTGAGAAAAATAATCTGTCTCTCTGCCTTTAGAATACAACCTTTCCCCAGGCTCTGGTATCTTAAACTGTAATGCGTTTGGGTAAAAGAACATTATTTCAGATGTATTTCCCAGAAACATCTAAATGAACTTCAAAAATGATAGTACATACATTGTGTGGGGCATCTTATTTGTTCTGCATATAGACAATTTTTGCTGCTTAATGGCCTGGTAGAGCCCCTGAAATAAAGCCATCTGAAGCTGTCTCAGAATTGAGGCCTGAAGTTCTTTTTATAGAAATACTAACACACACCCAGTACATGCTTCGATTATCAGATGTCAGGTTCAATAACCTCAACTATGTGAAGCACAACCTAAAGCTACCTAAACTTATGGCATGCAAAAATATGTCTTTTAATCACAAACAAGTCTTTCTGTGTCTTAATTCAGAGCCTATATGTGTTTATAGATGATATTCAACTATGCTCATTACTAATTTAGCAAAGAAAAAAATAAAAAAGCAGGGAGATCTGAGCATACCAACATCAATAAGAAGTGAAGGAGAAGCATGTAAACAAGATAAAGTAAGAAAAGGAACTGACAGTCTGATGAGAAGGAGAAAAGCTCCCTGGAGAGGCCCATATTATGTACTGTCATGGCCCACACCAAAAAGTCCTATGTGTGAGGTGGTGTAGCATTTATCCTGGGAAGCAGCATCGGAGGCATAAAGCTTGTTGGGAGGTGCTCTTGAGATTTTCACCTGGGGAAGAGAAGGAAAAGTAAAATAAGGCAAAAGAAGGAAGTAGGATTAGATAGAGGGAGAAACTGAAGCCCAGTGATCTCAGCAGAGGCCTCAGCTGGGTTGGTGGGCAGCTCCAAAGCCGCTATGGCCCTGGTGGGTAGGGCTGTGCTTCCTCGTCAGCCCAGCCAGTTGCATGCTGCTCCTGGAAAAGGGTGCTAGCTGTCCTGAGGTGCCTGTCTCCACCCAAAGCCAATTTCTAGAAAGGGCCGATGCTGAGGGATGTTACCAAGTAACACTCCCCGTACCTGGAGAAATGAGTCCCTTAGACCTAGGCAGAAGGGTCGACTGAGGCTCACAACAGCTCCTTATATTCTAATACAGAAGGCAGGAACTTTAAAATAATTTTGGAAAGATTACTATAAAAATGGTTTGACTCTAGACTGTACTAATGGAAAATAAATGATTTATTAAGTATCTCATGTGCTCCTATTGCTAAAACGTAAAAGTCTAGGAAATTAATTGCAAAGGGCTTTGACTTCTCTGATAAATCTAGATACATGAAGTATCATGCTGGAGCAGCTCAGGATTTGATAGCATTTTGGGTATAATATAGTCAAAGAAATCATGGTGTCATTGATTGCTGCTCAGTCTCTCTTCTGCTTCTGTGAATACCACTGAGGTTTCATTGAGAGAATTACCCAAATGTTAGGGCTCTGGCATACACCGATGAGCTCTGATGATGCATACTACATGCATATGAAATTGCTGTTTTTAAGTTAAAATTGAATATCAATAATTTATATTATTCAATACAAAACATTCAAGGAAGAGAGGTTGCTGTCATAATTCTTCTTAAATTCAGTTTTCTGGAGTGAAAACTTTGGTGTCTTGGCTCATGGGACTGAGTATGTTTTAGCTTGGGAAGCCACTTGGAACATGCTTCTAGAGCAGGGCTGTTTTGCTTTATTCTGGAAACAGCTGCCCTGGAGCTTATAGGTTCATTTTCACAAATCTTCTTATCCTCAGTGACGAAAACTCAAGCACTTTTATCTGCTCTGAAATCTCTAAGGGTGCATGGAATAAATAAAAACTTGATCGTTTTTAGCTACAATGAAAGAAATACCTCTAGTTGATTACAAATAAAATAATCAGAGCAATATATCAACATTTTTCATTGTTAAATTTTTCACATGCTAGAATAATAACTTGTTAAATAGCAGTGCTTTAGTATTTTAGAAAATTACAAACCATTAACTTGATTGCTGTTGTAACAAAATAGAACTTTTTATAAAATTTACAGGTCTTCATCTCTTTCAAATTATTGTTTTAGTACTATGTGGAATACTATGGCTTCACAGGAATAATATTGCCTAAACTTTTCATTCTGGCATTGCGAAATCTGACTGTTTAACCCAGGGTTTTTAAAAAGTTCACCCCAAAAATCAGCATCTTGGGAGGAGTGGTTGATTTTTGTACTTGTCTCTGTCATTTTCACTGCAGCTTGTTGCATGGTGGAACCTAAAAGCCAGTCAGCAGACTCAGGGCCCACTGTGAAGGGTCAGCTGAAATGTTGCAGAAAACAGACCAAACACGGGAAGAAACAGCACCAAGGAGGTTTAGGAGAGAGTTTATTACACTGGTGGGCCTCAGAGTAGGATCTTTCCCAAAGAGCTAGAGCCGGCCTGCGGGGTTTTGGGGCTTTTATAGGGAAAGCTAGGGGGAGGTACAAAGGCAGATTTAATGCATCATGATTGAAAGGTTGGGTGACTTCTTGGGTTGCTAAGAAAGCTTAAACATTTCAGGTTACATTGTAAGGCCATCAGCTATACAAAGCATGGGTTATACAGAGGAAGAAATGTCCTGTTACATTTTAAGTTACATTGCAAGGTCATCAGTTAGACAAGTTTACACAAAGGAAGGAATGTTTTATTAGGTTGGTTTGGCCATGTCTGCTTGGTTTTGGCAGGCTTTTGTTTAAAATTTTCATTTCCCTTTCAGTACTAGATGTTTCCATACATGCAACCCTTGATGCTTGTCACCTCCAAGGATCAACTAATAGGGAAAATCAAATCTTCCATTCCAAGAATGACTTTTCTGCTTCCTTTTTTTTTTCTTTATAGTGTAGCTAAGGTGTGTTTTCATGTAAAATGCTTACTCAATTTTTCCCAGAATTAATGTTTTTCAGTTCTGAGAAAATTTTAAGGTTCTCAGCAATTTGTATATTTTGGGGGTTAATAATGAAGACATGTGGTAATGTCAGATAGCTTATTAAGAAAATTAAATAGTGACTATAATTCCATGTTTTAATGCTGGTATTAGAGTTGAGCACCATGAATACAAGCAGAAAGATATCAATGGTGAGTGTGAGCAGACACATGACAGCAAAGGACATTTGATATCCCCACACCATGTAAAGTACAAGAGTCAAAGTTTTCAATTCCTTCATTGTAGAAAAACAGTAATTATTAGATGCCATAGTCATAGTGAAATCCATAGATACTGATGAAACATAATCACAGTATAACTTTCAAGACTGTTACCTGCAAGGATTAGAAAAGGCAATTAAATGAAATAACTCCCAACAGTTCTATCTAAAAGTCTACTATCTAGGTCTGTTATTTGCCCACTTTTGACAAACACCAAATACAAAACTGGGTTAATTAAAAAAGCCTCATGAAGCCTAGGGATCCCCCAACTTTATTGTCATGTTCTTCCCTGAGTCATTGAGACCATCTTGAGGTTTGGCACATTTCTCACAGTACACATCAATGCTTCTTTCTTCTCTAGAAAAAGTGGACAGTTTCTTGACATTTGGTGTTTGAAGTTGGCCTGTTTTCATCATGAGGAATCACACATCCTCTCTTGACTTAGCAGTATCTTAGGAGACAGGAAATTTGTTTGTAACATTTTTCAGTAAAAACCCATTTTATCATTTTTTCTTAGCCATTACTTGGTTCACCTGCTCAAGCATTCACTTAGGGCAGAAGGCAGGGAGAAATAAAATCCTCTTTGTGAGCAATAGAGTCCCGTATGAGTTATTTTCCTTGTTTGCCCATCCTTGAGGACAAGGCAGGCTTTTCCCCAACCTGGGAAATTTAAAATTTATAAACCCTCGTATTCAATAGCCTTTAATTCTACATTAAAATCTGCTGTCATTTTCACCTTCACTACATAGTTGGAGAACAGACCAATGTTCTTACCAGATAAGGAGAAAGTAGCTTTAGTTGAGGTTACAGGGACTTCAGGATTAATATTGGGTGATTGAGAACTGGAGGCCCTGGACGTTTAAACGAAAAGCAAAGGGTTATAGTCACAGCACCTCTCTTTGCTTTCCATTCCTGTCCCCACAGGAATCTATACACCTTTCCTTAGCACATCAGAATTTTCATTTGCTTGATTAAAAATGGACTTTAAAAAGTTTGTAGCATAGTAAGATAGTTACTAACATAGTGAGATAGGCAAAATCTACACTATTCTGGCAGCAGCAGTTTTAATGGGCTGATTTTTGCTTTACTATTCAAGTATATGTTTAACTGTTATTTTTGGCTATTTCTCCTGAAATCCAGAGAAATCTAGAAATCTTGTGTGGTCTCACTGTCTCTCAAATACAAGCAGTGTGTCCTTATAGCACAATGCTTCTTCCACCCTAATTTTGTCTCCTGCTCAAGGGGACCACCCATTTTTGCTGTACGCAATTAATTAATGTAATTAAGAATTTTAAAAATAATAACAGCTAACAGCAGTGTGGTTTCTTTCATAGCATACGGTACATTTTCCTACACAGTACATTTTATCATTTTCTCTTCACCTTTTACATATGCATCTTTCTAAGACTCAGAACTTCAGATCAGCAAAGTTTAGACCATGCAGTTTTACTAATCATTTTTCTAACCTGAGACTGTGACTTGGGTTAGTTTCATGATTTCATGCTTACCTTGGCTTCCTTACTGGTGGTACAGAAGACATGTAAAACTATTTAATTCACCTGTTTTGCTAAGAAAATTTTTGCCTCATTTTAGCCTCTTCTAATGCATTCACCAACTGTAACTGATGATCACAAATCATTATAAGCAAGAGGAGTACATCTTGTGTACCCTGTATCCCTTCTTCCTGTTGCAAATGTTCTAGCAGAGGTTATTTAAAATAAATTGTCATATCATCTAATTGTCAAATATGCTTTTCCTTTTCTTTTTATCTTACAAAGTTCTCTACTTCATTTATTTTTACCTAATTACATTTAAAGAAAATAAATGTTAGAACTAGTTTGTAATTCCTGAACGGGCACACACACACACACACACATCTTGCTGAGAGTGACTGGGATTGTGTTGAATCTATAATTCTTGGCAAATTTCACTGTTGCCTCTTCAAGATCCTGAAGAACTCCTGAAAGAGAAAAGCCCAAGGCAGAGCTTCCAGGGGGTGGCATGTTCTCCAGCAGCTAATGAGAATGAATGTGACTACAAGAGAAACTCTTGTCAAGTTGCAGCTTAGTATGGGCTACCACCAGCTCTGCCAGTATAACTGACATGAACTCTTGTCTCTGTTCTGTATGTAGTTTCTTACCATTCTGAATACATAGCAGGTGGCATCTTTCTGTTGCAAGGTTCCTACATTAGCATAGTTAAGTAAATATTCAGCTGCATCCAAAGATGTTTCTCCCTAGTCCTCTTCACATACTGAGTAGGACCTCTGAGGTGAGCTCATGGTTCAGATGGAAAAGGATTATTTTTTTTCCTCAGTATATTATGTTCATTATACTTCTTCAGACATTAAAGTGAATAAGACCTTGAGTCTTCTGGGAAACTGCTTATCAGCATCTCCCACCATATTATGTTTCTGGTTAAAAAACCATGAAAAATTAACATTCATGTGTCTTAGTTACTTTTCTCGTTTCTAGAAAAAAATACTTGACATCCAAAGTTAAAGGAGGAAAAAAAGCTTATTTCTCTCTCAGTTTGTTTCAGTCCATAATCAGCTGGCTCCAATGCAGGTTGGCTTGGCAGAAGAGCCATCATGCAGGAGAAACAGTTCATGGCAAAGCAGGGCAGGCAGATGGCAAGTAGCAAGCAAGTGACAAGCCTCTTTCTGTCCCTTTTATCTTACCCAGGCTACCCACCCTTAATCCTAGCATCACACTGTGAATCAATTCCAGCATTACATCCTTGATTCCAGCAACACAAACCTTAGCTCCAGCCACCTTCAAAAAGCCCTACCTATGACTGCATGAGACTTGGCAGGGTGGTTGTCAGGGAGGTGGCAACTAGATACAAGCCATAACAACATGTGAACAAAAAGACTTTGTAAAAAATTAAATATTTGTGACATTTTTATGAGTCTGCATGTGCATTTGTGCTGTAAGAGCAATTATTTCTCCATGGACCCCCAGGGATTTCATTTTTTCTGGGTAGAGGATTTTTTATCTAGCTTTCATTTTATGAAGTTTTCATTATTACTAGGCAAATTTAGATGAGTGACTTGTGCTATGTAAGTTTGGTAAAAGAAAAATAGTCTGTATTAGTTTGTGTACTCCAGTCCTTGTAGGAGTTTCATAAGATGAATTCCTTGAAAAAATAGAATAATAGAATTCTCTCAAATTATTAATTAGTGAGAAATAACAAAGTCAAGAGAGAAACACATACAAAAATATGATTTTTGGTATATTCACCTGCTACATTAGTTTCCTTTACATGTTCATCCTTGTTGGCTCTTTGAACTTTTGTGTATGTTGTTGTATTTGGATTTATAACCTTCCTTAATCTTCTTATTTAGATGGAGAACTCAGTTGGGAATTTTTGCCAAAAGGCATCTCTGCCAGTGACTCATCCTGTGGTGAGCTGCCTTCAAGGTGTAGACACACATTAGCTTTGCAGGTCTGATTGTAAGGATGCTTATCCAGGAAATCTTCCTCATTCTGCCACACAGCGCTTCTTTCCTCTGAGATCTGGCTTAGAGGCTAACTGCTCTCTGCTCTCCATCAGAATGCAAGCAGATGAAATGACATTTGAGAGTGCAGCATACAGTCCACTCTTGGTATTTAAGTTAGACTACTGTATCAGGTTAGATCATTAAAAAAATTACCTGTTTTAGCCTCTATAATTTAACCCTTCATGAGATACCTTTTTTTTTTTTTTTTTTTTGTGGCACCAGAGATTGAACTCACGCCCTTGCGCTTGCCAGGCAGGCACTTAGGCCGCTGAGCTAGATCCCTGGCCCTTGTCTTTTTGAGACAGGGTCTCACTATGCCGTTCAGGCTGACCTTGAGCTCACTTTGTAGCCCAGGCTGGTCTTGAACTCACAATCCTCCTGCCTCAGCCTCCCGAGTGCTGGGATTACAAGCGTGAGCCACCACGCCCGGCTCATGAGATGCCTTTTATGAGTTTTATTTCATTACTGTGTCCTTTTATTAACAGTATATACAAGCACCATTATACAAATAGCATTGTCATTTTTAGTAAGACTGTTGTCAAAAGGTCAAATGCTGTGTATAGTATATTTTTTCTTGTATTCCATTTTGCTAGGCATGTGTATCTATTTGTAAACTCTCTTAGCCACTAGTGGCTTAAACCAGTGATAACTCTTTTGCTAACATTTCTGCAGATCATCACTTTGGGCTAGTTGTAGCTGCATGGATATTCTGTTCCAGGCTGGGCTGCCTCACACATCTGTGCTCAGTGGCAGAACAGCTTGCCTGATCTTGGCTGGATTGGCTCACATGTTGGGGGCCCCCACTGTGGCCAGTGTAATTTCCCTTCTGCCCACAGGATAATTGGGGTTTGTTCAATGGTGAGGTCTAAGGCCCCTAGGGGAATACAGAAATGTACAAAGCTGCTTCTTTTTTTTTTCTTGGTCTTTTTTTTTTTTAAAGAGAATAGAACAAAACAAAACAGAACAGAACAAAACAAAGCAAAAGAAAACAGAATAGAGTCAAACATAATATAGCATTTCAAAACAGAACACTGCAAGCTATACAGGTTTTCAAAACATAACAACAGGAGATTAACAATGGTTACCCTAGTGTCTCTTGCTTTCTTCAAAATGGTTGTTCATACATTTATA
>RJWT010032167.1:0-14188 GCA_004365215.1 Cuniculus paca | reverse complement strand
AACAGCAAAGGCAGAACAAAAATAAGAAGATCAAATGGCATCCCAGGCAACCCCCCTTACACTGAAAGATCTGGCAGTGATTAAGCCCAAGTCACATCATCAGCAAGCTACACCAGCAAACCCCAGTGTGAAGCCATAGGCCATGCAAGTAGTCTGTGTACAAAATTACCATGTACTGCTCTTCGAATGTATGCCTGCATGGGTCATCATCATCGTCATCATCATCATCATTATTAAAACTCTAGTGAAACTTTTCAGAAGGCTTTTCAAAGTGGTGGGGTAGTGAGCGGAAACAATTCAGCCTCTTTTAGATTTGGAACCCAGACATTAGGAAATGACAACTTGGGAAAGAAAAAAGTGAGAGAAGCAGATCCCTGGAATCAGGAAGAAAATGACAGGAAAATTAAAAACTACTGTACAGAGAAGTTGAGGAGACTACCACAATGCAGAGGAGCGAATGAAACAGCCTGCCTCTGCTGAAGCAAGCTGCACTCCAGGAGCTCCAGGAAGAAGCAGCAGTGCACTGGGCCACTGGTTGCTGTGATCTACAGGGGAGTGCAAGGTCTTGCTCTAATGGAGGTCCTTACACAAGCCACAGGTAGATATGGATCCCGATGCAGGTGCCCACCATACATGTGGAGAGAGAGTGGGTTGGGTGCCATTCCAGGAAAGGGCTGAATGTTTCAATCTAGGACTCAGAACAGCTGTAGGACAGCTTCACTTCATGGTTCCCAGAACTACCCTCCCACAGTGACTGGGCGAGGCAGCCACAGGAAGCAATCACAGACAGGAAGCAGGTTGCAAAGAGTCCCCTGAGGTCAGGAAGGACACAGGACCCGCATTCCTATGGCAAAGGGCCAGCAATGGTCTGAGTTTGAAAGTGTAGGCACTGAGTATTCAAGCCTTCACCCTGTTGCCTACGTCCAGCACAGATCTAGGGTCTGACTGCCTTCCTTATATACTGGGGTGAGCAGGCACATGTCTCAAGTTTAGACACTGCCTTAGCCTGGGTAAACAGAGAGGCCTATGGAAAGGGGGCAGGACATCTCAAAAACCCAAAGGTCTTAAGGCTGTGCAGAGAAAACCAAGAATTGCTAGACTTCAAAATTGCAGATCCTTGAAGGAAACCACTTATTCAAAAACACAGAGAAGCCACTACCCCCGGATGGTGACGACTGCAAGAAGAGTCTGAGTCCACATTCTGCCCTTTCTCCCATCACCCAGGTCTGCAAGTCCTGCCAGAAGAGTGTGAGTCCCTGCTCTGCACCTCCTCCATTGACCTTGGGATGGCAGAGCCTGCGAGAAGAGTGTAAGAATACATGCCTTTATGGGAACCTCAAGACCCAGGACAACAGGGGGCCCTGGGCACACACATGTCTTTGGAGGGCAGAGTAATCAGCAAGACCAGCAGTGTGGAAGCACCTGAAGCAGCAGCAAGGAGCCAGCAGTTGGGCTCTGGAGAACTCCATTAACAGAAGACCAGTCTCAGCCCCCACATCCAGAGGCCAAGATCAGCTCCATACCCAGCACATTTCTGGGACCTACATGGACACTATCACAGAATGGTAAACAGCAGAGGTATTTTACTACATTTTTTCTCCCTTGTTTGACTGGCTATTCATTCCCTGTCTGGTTGGATGTCATCTTGTTTTGTTTTGTATTCTGTGGTTAGTTTTGTATTTGGGATTTTTTTTCTCCTTTCTCTGATCTTTTTCTTTCTTATTTCTATTTCTTTTTTATTCTCTCTTTCTTCCTTCTTTTTTTCACTGTTTAGGTTGCTCACCTTTCTTTTCATTTTCTTCTATTGATCCTCTTTCTCTTTCACTACTTCCTGAATTTAAACTTTCAAATGAGTAATCATTGTCTCTGCCATGATTACTCCTTTGCATTCTATTTCATTCTTTCCCTCCTGTGTCCTCCAGTTTCCCAAAACTTGGATGATCATCCTTTGACTTCCAGCCTTAGCTCTACTATATGTGACCTCATTCATCACTTTATCCTGTCCCCTACCCATCTTAACCCACCCCACACCCCCGCAGAACAATAGACTCACTCCACTAAAGGGAAAGTCACAGAATAGAAGTGCCTGGTATATGTTTGATTTTGTTATCTAACCTTAGAGTTTGCTCCACTGGGCAAACTCTAGCAGATTAATGGTTATCATAGTTTCTTAGCAGTTAAGTTGTGCTTGAAATTACTGTTAATACTAACTGTACTACTTTAGCCAGGATATCATACATGTTATACAGTCTTTCTCCCCTGTATGATAACACTGTAATTGTATGAAGTCATAATCATCACCACAGCCCAGTACAAAAGGACTGGGATCTGAGCCAAATAGTAATTTTGTATCTTTTGCAAATTGGGAAGGTAGGTTCTTGGGATAGCTATAAAGAACCACCTACATCCAAAGGACATTCCTGAAGAACAGATATCTCCTAAGAAAGCTTCAATACTAGTGATAAAACTATGTATCATAAGAAATCACAAGCATCAACAAAGAAAACAAAATAAAAAAGAGAAGATAGAAAACAGTAAGATTCAGAAGCAAAATGCAATCCCAGACCTCCAGCCTACCCAAGACAAGCCCAGAACTCAGTGAGATAAATGAAATGGGAAGTCAAACACTGGCACTTTCTGAAATGATGACAGAAAAAGTGAAAAAGGTTATAGAGAAAATAGTCTTTCAGGCACAAAAAGAAATAAGGCTTAAAATCAAAGATATTAGAGAAGACACAGATAAAAAAAATAAGCTTAGAAAAATAATTGAAACAAAAAATGTCCAACATAGGAAAGAAACAGATTCAAACAGAAATCCAAGATATTAATCCTCCATCAAAAGTATATGCAACAGATTGAATAAAGGAGTGGATAGAATTTCAGATCTTGAAGACAGAATTGTAGCTAGTGATCATTAAAAGAAAAATATCTTAAAACTAGCAAGAGACCATGAAAAATCAATCCAACAGCTACAAGATGAAGCAAAGACAAATATTGTAAGATTGGGATCAATGAGAAAGCTGGAGAAAGCACAAATACCATTTAAAAAAAAAAAAACTCTTCATAGAAATAACGGCAAAAAACTTCCCAACTGTGGATAAAGAATTTAACATACAAATAAATGACGCATGCAGAACTCCAAATAGCCAAGACCAAAAAAACTATACCAAGGCATATAATAATCAAGATCCCAGTAGTTCAACACAAGAACAGAATATTAAAAGCTGTTCAAGAAAAGAAACAGATCACTTATAAAGGAAAACCCATCAGAATCACTGTAGACTTCTCAACACAAACCTTCAAGTCAAGAAGAGCTTGAAGTATTTCAAATCCTAAAAGAAAACAACCTCCAACCCAGATTGATGTACCCTGCAAAGTTATCTTTCAAAATTAATGGAGAAATAAGATATTTCCATGACAAAGAATAGCTGGAGAAATTTATGACCACTAAACCAACCCTACAAAGAGCACTAAAAGATATGCTGGACAGAGATAAAAATGACTAAAATTCCAAGAACAACAACAGAAAAAAACAACCAGATAGAGCAAGTAATTAAACAGGGGGTAAAAGTAGAGAACCAACAGCAGTAAAATACCATGACAAAAATTAGCCAATAAGTATCAGTTATAACCATCAATGTAAAAGGCGTCAATTCACCAATCAAAAGAAATGAAAAAGCAGAATGGATCAAAAATAAGATCCAACAATATGCTGTATACAAGAAACACATTTAACTAAAAAATAAAGTCATAGACTGAAAGTCAAATGATGGAAAATAATCTTCCATGCAACAGGAATCTAGAAAAAAGCAGAAGTTATTCTGTTTGCAGATATTGTGAACTTCAAAAATAATCAAAAGAGATGAAGAAGGTCACTACTTACTTGCTAGGGGAAAACTTCAAGAAGGAGAGAAAACAGTCATAAATATGTATGCACCAACTATAGAAGCACCCAACTATATAAGACAATTATTAATAGACATGAAAAATCAAATAAGCAATAACAATTGTAATGGGAGACATCAATACCCCACTGTCACAAAGAGATAGATCAACTAGACAAAAAATCAGCAAAGAAGTATCAGAACTGAACCAAACCTGTGAACAAATGGACTTAGTAGATGTTTTCAGGTATTCCATCCAAAATCATCAGAATACACATTCTTCTCAGCTGCACATGGAACATTCAGTAAAACACACTATGTACTAGCCCACAGAACATGCTTAAGTAAAATACAAAGAAAATGAAATTGTCCCATGCATATTACCTGATCATACTGCAATGAAATTGGAAATTAATGGCAAAAGAAACCACAAAAACTCCATAAACACATGGAAATTAAATAAAACTCTCCTAAACAACCAATGGGTCACAGATGAAATAAAGGAGAAAACTAAACAATATCTACAACTAAACGCAAATGCAGATACAACATACCAGAATTCATGGGATGCAATGAAAGCAGTCCTAAGAGGAAAATTTATAGCGGTGAATTCTCACATCAGGAAACCAGAATGAGTGCAAATAAACAACCTAATGTTACATCTCAAGCTTCTAGAAAAAGAAAAGGAAGATGAACTCAAAGCCCATACAAGGGAGGAAATTATAAAGATCAGAGTAGAAATTAATGCAATGGAGACCAAGAAAATAATACAAAGAATTAATGAATCAAAGAGTTGGTTCTTTGAAAGAATAAATAAAATTGATAAAACTCTTACCAACCTTATAAAAAAAAGGAAAGACTCAAATTCATGCATTGAGGAATAAAAACAGTGAAATCACTACAGATCCTGTGAAAATTCAGAAGATCATCAATACCTACTTCGAAAATCTTTACTCTCATAGGGTGGAAAACAGAAGAAATAGACAGATTCCTAGATACGTATGAACTGCCAAACCTGAACCAAGAAGATATAAAAATTCTGAATCACTAATATCAATTAGTAAGACTCAAAATGTAATTAAAACTTACCAACAAAGAAAGCTCAGATCCTGATGGATTCATGGCTGAATTATACATGAATTTGGAGATTTAATGCCAATACTCCCCAAACTCTTTAATGAAATTGAGAGGGAAGTAATACACCCTAACTCCTGGAGGCAAGTATTACCCTGATACAAAAACCAGAGTAAGACCCAACCAAAAAAGAGAACTACAGGTCAATCTCCCTAATGAACACAGATGCAAAAATCCTCAGTAAGATACTAGCAAACAGAATGCAGCAAATCATCGAGAAGATTATATACCATGACTAAGTAGGATTCATCTCAGGAATGCAGGGATGGTTGGTCATATGCAAATCAATAAATGTAATACATCATATCAAAAGAACCAAAGACAAAAATCACATGACCATCTCAATAGATGCAGAAAAAGCTTTTTTACAAAGTCCAGCACTCATGCATGATAAAAACCCTACAGAAAGTCAAAATAGTTGGTCATTACCTCAGTCAGATATAAACCATCTGTGACAAACCAACAGCCAACATCATACTAAATGGACAAAAACTGAAAGCTGTCATTCTAAAATCAGGAACAAGACAAGGCTGTCCACTATCACCACTCCTATTCAATATAGTGCTGGAAACATTAGCCAGAGCAATTAGACAAGACAGACAAATAAAAGAAATAAGGATAGGAAAGGAAGAAGTTAAACTATCATTATTCGCAGATGACATCATACTCTACATAGAAGACCCTGAAAGACTCCTAGAGGTAATAACCAAATTCAGTAGCATAGCTGTATAAAAAGTCAACATGCAAAAATCAATAGCATTCCTGTACACAAACAATAAACTCACTGAGAGAAAAATTAGGGAAACCATACCCTTCACAATAGCATACAAAAAGAAAACGAAATACTTAGGAATCAATCTAACAAAAGCAATAAAGGATCTATATATTGAAAATTATAGAGTACTCTGAAAAAGGAGATGGAAGAGCATATCAGAAAATGGAAAGATATCCCTTTCTTATGAATAGGAAGAACCAATATAGTGAAAATGGCCATACTCTCAAAACTGTTATACAGATTTAATGCAATCCTGATCAAAATAGCACTAGTGTACCTCATTGGTTAGGGTCAAACTAATCAGTAGACTAGTAATCATACACACTTAATCCAAGCCACCTCTGAAAAAGCCCTACCTAATGACTGAATGAGGCTTGGGGGTACAATCTGTACACAAACTAGCACATTTAGACACAAACACTAACAGTCAGTAAGCTTTATTAATCTTCAAATAGTTAACACTATATAAATACCACTGAGTTCTTTTCTACCATTAGTGGACATATAGCTGTTGCATTTAGTACATATTAGCTGCCTGTCAATAGCTGGCTTGTATTAGTGTTTAGACTATAATTGTGGTTTTCTTTTCTGTGGTTACTGGTGATACATTATTGGTTCTTATGTGTATGGGTACATCCAATTTGTCTTGGACAATACTACTGCAGCTGATTTGTTTGATACTGGCAGGATCACATAATTGTTGCTATTAATGGGCTTTCTCTGTATGCCAACACCCAGATTACCTTTGTGACATTAACAATACTGGGGTCCATTTCCAGAGAACTGGGTGTTATGCCAACTGTCCTTCATCCTCCCCTCCCAAATCAACAGAGGTGCTTAGATCTTGGGACAGAGGCAAGGGACTATAGTTAGCCATCACCAAAAAGGAGACTAACTGAAAAGATCTCTATGCTAACCACAAAGTCTTTTCACTGTAAGTACCCAAAAACATTAGCACAAAACAAAACAACAGAAATGTAAGACAAGGAAACAAAATGCCACCCCAAACTCAAAATTCCCCTGAAGCTAATTCAGAGGTTATCAAGGGGGAAGTATAGCAAAATAACAAATTGTTCTAAAGGGTAATAGGGGAGGTTAAAAAGCAAATCAAAGAGGTGCTAGGCAGTATTACATAAGATTTAACTAAATAGATAACAGAAGTAATAAATGAAATGATCAGGGAGCTTTCAGAAGACACTAAAAAGCTAGCTGAGCTAAACAAAACAATATAAAATATGAACATCCAGTTTAGAATTAAAGCCCACAAGAAGATTTCAATGAGAAATCCCAGAAATTAAAAATTATATTGAAAGTACAGGCAACAGAAGTAACCAATGTGAAGATAGTGCCAGAACTAGAAGAGAGGGCTGTTGTCAGTGATCAATTACTTACAGATATGTTAAAACAACAGAACAGCTGGGGATTTAGGTCAGTGGCACAAGCACCTGCCTGGCAAGCACAAGGTCATGAGTTTGATTTCCAGTACCAAAAAAAAAAAACAAAAAAACAGAACATGAAAAATGGATCAAACAGAAAGGTTTGTGCTTATATCATTTGGAGAATTATTTTTGCCCATATCTTGCACTGAGTAACTACTTTAAACATAACACTAAGCATTGTATAAACTATTGTTATTCTCCTATTTTGAAATTTTGGACTTTACTATAAAATAAAAAGTTTTAAAAATTTAAAATAAAAATAAAAAAGACTAAGATTAATTTCACTAATCTAAGTAAAAAAATCAGAAAACAGCACAAATGGCATTTAAAAAACCTATTTACAGAAATAAGAACATAAAACTTTCCAAATATGGGGGAAATTTTAACATACAGATAAGTAAGGCACATAAACTGTAAATAGCCAGTCAAAACATTAGAAGTACAACACAGGAACAAAATCTTAAAAGTTGTTAGAGAAAAGCAATTAATCACTTATAAAGGAAGACTCATTAGAATTATGACAGACTTATCAACACAAGCCTTACAAGCCTGGAGGGCTTGAAGTAGTGTTTCAAGCCCTAAAAGACAACAACTCCCAACCCCAACTTACATATCCTGTAAAACTTTCCTGCAAAATTGATGGAGACATAAGTTATTTCCATGACAAGAGCAACTCAAGAAAGTCATGACTACAAAAGCAGCATTACAAAAAAAATTCTCAAGGATAAATCAAAAAGAGACCATGAAGTCAACAATGCAGCACTTCTTGGCCTTTTGGCTACGATCAAGTGTGAAGTCAACAATGCCAGTAACTCAAATACAATGAATACACCTGGTAAGGTCAGCAGTTAAGCAGAAAGGAAAAAAATGAAGGAAATCGGCAACAGGAAAATAATACAATGACAGGAATTAATCAGTACTTTTAATAATAATTTTCAATGTTAGAGGAGACTTCTGGAAAGATGGCAGAGTAGTAAGCACCAGCAAAGTAACCTCTCCAAGATTTGGAATCCAGACACTGAAAATAACAACTTGGGGAAAACAAGAAGGAGGGAGGTGGAACTCCAGGACCCAGGAAAGATCTAAAGGGAAAATTGAAGAAATTGCAGCCCACAGAGAAAGTGAAGAGACAGACCTCAACACAGAAAAAGGAAGAAGCAATCTGCACCTTCCCCTGGCTCCTAGCTTGTGGAGTGAAAAAGGAAGATCAATCGACAGAGACAGTGAAGGGAGTGGAAGCACAAGTGACTCTAGTGGCCTCCAGGGAGAAATACAACAGTGGGTCAGAGCAGTGGATGCTGTGCGCTACAACAGTTGGTCAGTGACTTCAGTCCAAGCAGTGACCCCTAAAGACAATGGTTGGTCAGATGCCATTTTGGGAGAGGCCAACTTTACCCATGACTCAGCAGCTGTGGGGTTGGCTTCATCTCAGCACTTTTAGCGCTAAAACTCCACAGTGACTGGGAGATGTCAAGTCAGGGGGCCATGGTCAGGCCATGAAAAGACACCCACAGAGTTATAAACTAAATGACTCAGGTCCAAAACCCATAACCTGAGATCAGGATTGGCCTGAATTTCTGTGGACCTGAAAGTACCAGAACTGGCACTCCACCATAATCCTACTACAGGTTTTCTGGGATTATCCAGCACCCCACCATAATCCTACTACAGTCTTGCTGGAATCATTCAACATGGATCTGTGCTCTGACAGCCTGCTTAGTCTACCAGCAAGGGCAGTCATGTTCTGAATTGGACACTACCACAAAACTACAGACTCTAGAAGATAATCACAAGCTTAAAATAACAGAGAAATTTCTTCATTCATCCTTTCCAGCCTTTTTTATTAATTTGTTTTTTTGACTGTTTTTGTTTTTCATGAGCATGAATGTTATTAGTTTTTATGTTTTGTTTTGTTCTGGTTTTTGTTTCTTCCTTCTTTCTTTCCCTCTTATCTTCTTCACCACTTTCCCAAGACTTGAATAATCTTTTCTGGCCTTCAGTCTTCCTTCTAATCTTTTTCTCTTTTATTTCTCTACTTTTTTCTTTTATCCCTTTTAAATTTTCATATCTTAGGGTAAAACGGTAGATATTTATTGTACATAATTTTCTGATTTTTCTTAGATTTTGTGATATAACTATAAATCTTGTACCTATGGTTATGGTTGACAAATTTATAGTTATCACAATTCATCATTTTCCAGTCTGTGATTGATGCTATTGTTATTACTGATTGTACTACTTTAGTCAATGTGACATAGTTGTGATCAAGTGATCTTCCATGTGTGCCAATACTTAGATTGTCTGGGGGGTCATAATCAATACTATAGTCCAGTACCAAAGAACTAAGTGCTAGGCCAAACAGGCAGCAACCTTTCATCCCTAATAAACAAAAGAGGTGGGATGATCTGGGCACAGAATCAAAAGCCAAAAGCCAGCTATGCCAAAAGGATGTCTCTGAAAAGCAGTCATTTCCTAAACAGGTATCCATACTAGTAATAAAGCTACCTACCACAAGCAATTTACAAGCCTCACTGCAGAAAACAACTAAACAAAAACAAAAATAGAAAATGAGAAAACATGGAAGCAAGATGTAACCCCAACTCACCCAAGGCAAATGAAGGGGGCACTGAGGTTACAGAAATCATAAATTTTATGAAATAGTGGCAGTGGCAGTAACAAAACAGATCAATAAGTCTCTTAATGAAAAAAAAACCAGATAATTAAAGAGATGATGACCATAATGAAGGAAATCATTACTGAATCTACACTGACACAGATCAAAGAAACAGAGGAGCTTAGGAAAGACATGGAAACCATGAATGCCCAAAATAGAAAAGAACTGGATTCCATAAAATAGACTCAATGGAAATTCAGGAGATTAAAAATTCTACTGAAAGTATATGTAGCAGAGTCAATCAATATGAAGATAGAATATGAGATCTAGAAGACATGGTTGTGGTTGGTGATCATCAAATGAAAGACCTCTTCCAGATAGCAAGTGATCAATGAAAAAGTCAATTAAACAAGTGCTAGATAGTGCAAAGAAGACTAACATGAGATTAACTGGAATCAAAGAACAACCAGAAGACAGCACAAAGGGCATAAAAATCCTGTTCACAGAGGTAATAGCAGAAAACTTTTCAAATATGGAAAAATAATTTGAGATGCAGGCATGTGAAGCACACAGAACTCCAAAAAGTCATGCTCAGAAAAAAAAGGCATATAATAGTCAGGATTGCAGAAATTCTCCACAAGAACAGAATACTAAAAGCTATTAGATAAGAGAAACAAATCACCTGTAGAGGAAAACCACTCAGAATCACAGCAGACTTCTCAACTCAAAGCCTTAAATAAAGAAAAACTTTCAGAGAAATATTTCAAGACCTAAAAGAAAACAATCTCCAAACAAGATTGATTTTCCCCCCACAAAATTATTTTTCAAAATTGATGGAGAAATAACGTATATCATGATAAAAAAAACACCTGAAGAAATTCATAACCACCAAACCAGTACCCTGAAAAGTTCTCTGAAGGACATTCTAGAAAAAGACAATGAAGACAACAATTCCAAGAATCTCAGTAGAATGAATCCAGCAGGCAAGGCTAGCAATTAGACAGAAGGGAAAAAAATGGAATCAACAAAAGGAAAATAATATGACAAGAATAAGTCAATACACATCAGTGTTAATGGTCTCAATTCACCAATCAAAAGACACAGACTGGCAGAACAGATCAAAAACAAGATCCAACAATATGCTGCATACAAGAAACATGCTTAAAAAGAAATTCATAGGCTAAAAGTCAAAGGATGGGAAACAATACTCCATGCAACAGGAACCTAGAAAAAAGCAGGGGTAGCTATTCTATTTGCAAACAAAGTGAACTTCAAGCCAACACTGATTAAGAGAGACAAAAAAGTTACTACATCATTGTAAAGAGAACAATCTAAGAGAAAAAGGTAACAATCAAATATATATGTACCAAGTACCAGTGCACCTAACTATGTAGAACAAACACTAATGGATATGAAAAATCAGATGAACACTAATACAACTGTAATGGGGAAACCTTAATACCCTGCTGTCATAAACTGACAGATCAACTAGACAAAAACAAAACAAAACAAAACAAAGAAATATCAGCGCTGGCTGGGAATATAGCTGAAGAGCATAAGTGCCTGCCTGGCAAGAGCGAGGTCCTCAGTTCAATTCCCAGTACCAAAAAGAGAAAGACAGACAGACAGACAGACAGACAGACAGACAGACAGAGACAGAGAGACAGAGACAGAGAGAGAAAGAAAAAAGTATCAGAACTGAATCAAACTTATAAACAAATGGACTGAGTAGATATCTACAGTGTTCTACCCAACAATAACAGAATACACATTCTTCTCAGCAGCATACTGCACCCTCTCCAAAGTAGACCAACTATTAGCTCACAGAACATGCTTAAGTAAATACCAAAAGAACTGAAATTATCCCATGCATATTATCTGACCATACTGCAGTGAAATTGGAAATTAATGGCAAAAGAAACTACAAAACTCCATAAACACATGGAAATTAAATAACACCCTCCTAAACAACCAATGGGACACAGATGAAATAAAGGAAGAAATTAAATAGTATCTACAACTAAACAAGAATGCAGAAACAACATATATGAACTTATGGGGCACAATGAAAACAGACCTAAGAGGAAAATTTATAGCTGTGAATTCTCACATCACAAAGACAGAGCGACCTCAAGTAAATAACCTAATGTTGAACCTCAAGTTTCTAGAAAAAAAAGAGCAAGTCAAACCCAAAGTGTGTACAAGAAAGGAAATTATAAAGATCAGCGCAGAAATTAATGCAATGAGACTAAGAAAACAATGCAAAGAATCAATGAACTAAAGAGCTGGTTCTTCAAAAGACTAAATAAAATCAACAAACCCTTAGCCAACCTTGCAAAAAAAACAAAGACCTAAATCCATGTAATTAGAAGTGAAAATGGCAAAATGACAATGGAGCCTGCAAATATTTAGAAGATCATCTTTGAGAACCTGTGCTCCAGTAAGATGGAAAAGAAATGGACAGATTCCTAGATATGTATAAATTATCAGAGCTGGATCAATAAGATAAAAAATTCTAAATAACCCAGTATCAGTCAATGAAACTGATGAAGTAATTTAAAAAAACAAATGAAAAGAAAAAAGAAAAGCTTAGGTCCTGATGAATTCACAGCTGAATTCTACAAGAAATTTAGAGAAGATCTAATGCCATTATTTCTTAAACTCATTAATGAAATTTAAAGGAAAGCAATATTCCCAAATCCATTCCTGGAAGCAAGCATTACCCTGATACAAAAACCAGAGAAGGATCCAACCAAAAAAGAGAACTACAGGCCAATCTTCTTAATGAACACAGATGCAAAAATCCTCAATAAGATATTGGCAAACAGAATGCAGCAAATGATCAAGATGATTACACACTATGATCAAAGAGGATTCACCCCAGGGAGGCAGGGGTGGTTCAACATACATGAATCAATAAATGTAACATACCACATTAACAGAACCAAGGACAAAAACTGCATGATCATCTCAATTGACACAGAAAACTATTTGACAAATTCCAACCCCATTAATGATTTTTAAAAAAATCCTACAGAAAATTGCAACAGAAGGTATTTATCAATCTGATAAAAAGTCATCTATGTTTGAAGATGACTACACAAAATAACAACCTTTGTTATGTTCCTACCACCTTGTTTTGAAAGCCTATATTGTTATTGTTTTGGGCTCTCTGTTACTGTTATTTATTTGTCTCCTTTGTTTCTTGTTTTTCTTGTCTTTTGTTTTGCTATTCCTTCTAACACAGAAAGGATAGATGTACATATATAGGCTTATACATGCCTAGAACTACTCCTAAAGAGTTCACAAGAACTGATTTTATTACATGTGATGGTATGAAAGCTACTTTGAAGAAAACAAGACATTATATGGTAGCCATTGATGATTTCTTATCATCATGTTCTAAAGTCCAACAATGCTTTTATTCTTTGATTTTAGTCTGTTTTCTATTACTTGATTGCAATATGTGAGAAGGTATAAACAGCTATTTTGAAGAAAACAAGAGACATTATGGTAACCATTATAAATTTCCTATTGTCTGGTTTTGAAGGCCTGTAATGCTTTCATTCTTTTGTTTTGATTGGTTTTATACTATTTTGTTTTGTTTTGTTTATACTATTTGTTTTGTTTGAATTTATTGTGCATGAAGGTATGAGCAACTATTTCAAAGAAAGCAGACAAGATGGTAGCCATTGTTGATTTCCCATTGTCTTGTTTTGAAGTCCTGTGTTGCTTGCATTTTTCTGTTCTGATCTGCTTTGTTCTGTTTTATTTTGCTTTAGTCTCTTTAAATTTTTTTTTTAAATAAAGTCATCTATGACAAACCAAAAGCCAACACCATACTAAATGGTCAAAAACTGAAAGCTTTCACTCTAAAATCAGGGACAAGACAAGGGTGCCCTCTATCACCACTGCTGTTGAATGTAGGTCTAGAAACATCAGACAGAGCAATTAGACAAGAGAACAAAAAAAAATTTTTTTTTTTTTTTTTTTTTTTTTTTTTTTTTGCGGCACCAGGGACTGAACTCATGACCTCACACTTGGCAGGCAAGCACTTAGGCCACTGAGCTAAATTCTCGGCCCTTGTCTTTTTGAGACAGGGTCTCACTATGCC
This sequence comes from Cuniculus paca, assembly GCA_004365215.1. Taxonomy (NCBI): domain Eukaryota; kingdom Metazoa; phylum Chordata; class Mammalia; order Rodentia; family Cuniculidae; genus Cuniculus; species Cuniculus paca. Next base: position 228 of record RJWT010032167.1, on the reverse strand, counting down.
ATTCAGGCTGTCCTTGAGCTCACTTTGTAGCCCAGGCTGGTCTCAAACTCACAACGATCCTCCTGAAGAGAACAAAATTTTTAAAAATATGGATAGGAAAAGAAGAAATTAAATTATTATGTGCTGAAGACATGGTGTTATGTTTTATGTTAGGTGGCCCCCCAAGCCTCATGCAGTCATGGAGGCAGCTGAATCTAGCATTTGTGATTGGTTCACTGTCTAGTGCTG
>RJWT010032166.1:0-14195 GCA_004365215.1 Cuniculus paca | reverse complement strand
AATCATTGGATGGACTCAGAGGAACATATCAGGTGTGACTACATATATAGACATTACCAAAACAGGCAAAAATGGATTTGGGGGTAGAAGTCAGGATGGCTTTTGAGTAGGAATGACAAATAGGAGGAGTAAGGGAGTGGTTTTTGAGGGGTGGGGATATTCAGTTGCTTAGTCTAGGTGGTCCTTTTAGTGTGACTCCTTTGTGAAAGTTACTGTACCCTAACAGTGAGTTCTCTTCTGTATGCATGTTAAGTACATGCTAATAAAATGTTTACTAAAAGAATAAATAAATAAATAAATAGAAAATAATTACCTACTCCAGGCAGAGAACCTATCAAAAGAAACTGAGGTAGATGATTCTAATTATATAAGGAGCAGCTTCTTTCTTCTTTCTTTTGCTGAGTATGAGTTAAAATTGCTTGCAAATTGTACAACAAGCCTCACCAGCGCTTCGTGACCATAATTACTCTGTAGCATATTTTATTTCACTGCTCATCAATCATTGATAGTTAACAGGCCAACACATCTGTATGTATGTACAAATTACAATCTAATTAAAGAAATCTGTAGGATCACTGCTCAGTATTACTGATTTCTAAACGTGCTGTTACACTGTAGATGAACAAAAGGACTTTTCTGCATCAATAAGTGTTCAGGATGTCAGATGCTGAAAAGTGAATTGTGCCTCTGATTAATTGACTTTAATAACAATAACTTTATTATATAGAGACCTTGCCAAGACATTCAGGGAGCTGTAAAGTAACCCGTAGACCATGATGAAAGCATTATATAAGCCATATATAACAAGCCTTCCTCCCAAAGTAAAACAAAGGGAGAGATGGATGGGGTGGAGATTAGAAGGTGCAGGAGGGGGAAAAGTCTGTAGATTCAGTGTGGAGATGTGATAAATGCTTCATTAGGGAAAGAGGGGAGTTTCCTGGGATGGGCAAAGGAGTGTAATTTAACAGTGGTACTGAAATAGTGGCCTACTGGGAGTCAGTCCCAGCCCTGCAGAAATGAATACATGTCCTCCTCTCAGTGCCCGAAGGCAGGAACTCAGATAATAATCACATCTTTCCTACCAGCCACATCCTAACTATGAGTGGGAGTTTTCATGATGATCCAAACAAGAGAAGTTAAGGAAATTCTTAAAAATGTTTCCTTACTTTTTTTTTTCTTCTTTTTCTTTTTAAGATATGGTCTCACTATGCAGTTCAGGCTGGCCTTGAGCTCACTTTGTAGCCCAGGCAGCTCTCGAACTAGACATGATCTTCCTGCCTCAGTCTCCTCAGGGTTTACACATGTGTGCCACCACACCCAGCTTTTTCCTTACTTCTAGACACTAGCAAAACATCTAGATAAATTTCTTTATAAGTCCTGGAAAATATAAACATATATTTGAAAGTCATGATGAAGGTGCTCCCAAGTATGAGAGTTCTTAGACAACAACAGCAGGAACTGAGAATTAGATATAATTCCTTGAAATTTCCTTCCTGTACAAACCACTCCCCACCCCACCTACACTCTATCCCCACATCCCAGCATCCTACCTGCCCCACTATCCATCTGCACTGCCAAGCCAAATGACTTCTTTCCTCACCATGGCTTTTTCATTACTTTTTTTTTTTTTTTTTTTTTTTTTTTGCTGTGCCTTGCAACTGTAGACATTATTTAAAACATGGAAAGCAAAGAAAATGTAAAGAGATAGAAGAAATGATTCTTATTCCAGTTACTCAAGGGCTAGTGCTTTTGAGATTTTTAAAAATACTGTGTTTGTGATGCACATATACATACATACAAAAAATGTCTTCATGGATACAGACCAAAGTATTGTTGGTGATTATAGCTAGATGGTGGAATAAAACTTGGTTTTTACTTTTATTCTTGTAATGGTTTAGATCTAAAACCCCCAAAGTCTCATGTGTTCAGAGTTGGAGCTTTTGGAAGGTAATTAGATCATGGTACAATATACATACTCATCAGTGTATTTAAGCCTAGAGGAGTTCATGTGCTGTTAGAAGGTGGGACTTGGATGGAAGGATGGGTCACTGGGGCCATAACCTGGAATATGATAGTCTTGTCCCCAGCTCCTCCCTTTTCTTTCTGCTTCAGACCCAGTCAACCGTGGACTGAATCCCTGGAATCATGAGCCTAATTAAACCTATTCTCCTATAATTTCGGTATTGTGTCCCAGCAATGGGCAGGCTAATCTAATACTTATACCTTCATATAATGTTAAAAATTGAATATTTATATCTATTAGTTAAAATCATGGGAAAAAACAACACAGCAAAAATAATCAAACCAGTTATTCTTCTATGTTAGCTTTATCTGACTGATATTGCGTGTTATGTAGCCAATCCTTTTTGGATGGAATTATACAGTAAAATAGGGCTTCAAAAATATACTACAGCCAACGCTAGAACATGTTTTGAACAGGCAATTGATGAACTAGTTCGACTCCAGGCTAGGTTACAAGCTTGATTCTCATTTATTTCAGGTATCCAAATAACAAAAAGGTGCATTTTAGGAAAAGGAAGAATAATTAAGATGAAAAGTTAAAAGTGACACAAACTCAATAGCAAAGTCCATATAGGTGCAGCTAAACAGAACAATCAAAGCTACTTAAGAGAACTTTCCTCTAGCCACAGCAGAGGCAGGGTATTGCCCCTGTCCAATTAATTTTTGCCTAATCCCTGGTTAAGTCAAATAAAATCTTTATTTTAAGTGAGTAGATACAGTGAATAATGTCTACCCAATAGAATCCTTTGCTGTCTGAAACGAAATAAACATTTTCCAGTTCTGTTTTGTTGTGTTTTATTCATGTCTAGGTTGGCTGTGTAATCATGTGCCTTTGTTTAAAGAAAGTGAAAAGATGTTCTAGCAGAGGAGGAAGGGGAGCCAGAGTTTACTGGGAATCCTTGGGCAGGGAGTGATTGATTAGCGGGTGAGGAGTCAAGAGAGAGCTAGTGCCCTGGACTGAATAAAAGAGCTTCCATTCTTCCGAGAGTGCTAGACAAGGATGGGGTGAGACTGCATGGAAGGCTGCCATGAGCCTAAGAGAAAAGCAACTTTCTGAGAAAGAAAGCTGACACTGGGAAACAGAAGGCAACCGTATTCCACCCACTGAGCGAAAAAATTGACATGCGGGAGCACGGGATAGAGAACGAGTCAAGAGAGAGGGAGGCTGTAAAATGTTAACACTATACAGTATGTGTTTTGCTTTCGTGGGACTATCTCTCCTTCAATATCTGCCTTTCTTCTGATTGCTGATGAGATAATTACCAATTTTAATAGATGAGGATTTCTTTTTAAAAAGCCAATGACTGATGTCACAAGATTGCTGTTTTATCTCTTTGCATGATTGTGTTTACCTACAGTAGGCAGCATCTGGGAATACTACAGAAGAAAGAAATCCAGAAGGAATACGAGGATCAGAGGTCACTCCTAGTGGACAACAGCTGAACCAAAGCTAGGGTTATCAGGTGACAGAACTGAGAGCCCATCCTTCCTTACTCTAATGTAAAAAGGCTGCCTTTCTCTGAAGAGTGTTTACCAACGGCAGAGTGGGAACCATCACAGACTTGTGAAGTCAGTTGTGTAGATCATTCAGTATTCTTACAAAATGAAAGAAATAGAATGGAAACTCGGAGTGCACGCATATTGTAAGGGTGAAGATGGCTTCATACACCTTTTGTTGTTTTACACACACATCTACACACACAAGTTTGTGTGTTGTGTTACAAACTATTTTTCTGTGGATACCAGTCAAAAATGTTTCAAAGCTACTGTGATAAAGCACAGGATACTCTTTTACACAATGAAATTACAAATTTTAAAAATTTAAAAATCTCAATATATTGGAAAAGTATATTTGATTATAAAAATTTTCCATAAGGATGTTCTGTCAAGAAGAACCCGGGTTTGAGTTGTTTCAAACCAGACTAAACAAGGATATTTTCAGAAACTGCACCTCCCTGGCAAGTTAAATCTTTCAGAAACACCAGTGAGAGCAAATATATCAGTATGGGTATGTTTGACTTTGACGTATTACCTTTTCAAAAATCTCAAACTTCTTAAATCTGCATATATTAAAATTTGGTAATTTAGGGTACTCCCCTCCCTACCTAGGCCCCTCATGCTTTTTCACGGTGAAACTCAGGAGCTTGACCCAGTTGTAAGAAAGTCAATTATTTAAGTAGCATTGTATGTTAACTTTAAGAGCCTTTTTAAAATCCGAACATGAAATTTTAAAAAGGAAGCATTCAGTGAAGAGGAAGTAGAGGTAAGTGATGAGATGAAAGAGCAATGGCAGGGAAGAATAATGTGCAAGGGTTAGGCATGCAGTTCATTTCGAAATAGTTTTCTATGACAGTGTCACTAACTGAAATCCCAGGCAATCAGGCTGGCATGAAAGCACTTCAAGAACTTCCAGCAACAGACTGAAGTGTGGTTGTCGCTTTTTCAATCCATTTTTCATGCTCTCCGTTGTTGGAGCTAGGTAATACTCTTTTTAATAATTAGCAATCAGATTTCTTCAAAAGGAAAAAATCTCTTGCAAAAAAATTTTTTTTAAAGTTTCTGATTAAAGAGCGCTGGTTCTTGTAAGAGTGTGTAGATTACCCAGCAACACATCTTTATTCATGAACACTGTTTGAAGTTCAGTTTTGCATGTATTTAATGTAATTTTTCTTCAAACTGAGTGCAATTATTTAAAAGTGATAAATACCCCACATTCAGTTCTTTGGGACAATGAAAGTAGTTTAAGGTGATCATCCTTGAAAACCTCTTTGCCTAGAAAAGCTTAATTGCCGCCATCTAAAAGTCACTCTTTGGAAACACAGAAAATGTTAAATACAATCTCTACCAAAATCATACCAGCTTGATTTGGAGAAATTGATAAACTGATCTTAAAATTTATATGGAAATACAAGGGACCTCGAATAGCCTAAGGTCTTGAAAAAGAAGACCAAAGTTGGGAGACGCATACATCCCGGTTTCAAAACTTACTATGAAGCTACTGTAATCAAGACTAACATAAAACAGCTTCAGGCTAGACATAAAATTCAATGGAATAGAATTAAAAGTTCAGAAATAAACTCATGCATTTACAAATAGCTGTTTTTTGGCAATAGTAACAAGAAAATTCAACGAGAAAAGAGTAATCTTTTCAAAAAATGGTACAGGACTAACTAGGTGAGCAAAAGAGTGAAGCTGAACCCTTACTTCACACTGTATACAAAAATTAGCACAAAATTGATCACAGACATAAATACAAGTGCTGAAACTATAAAATTATTAGAAGAAAATATAAGAGTAAATCCTTTTGACCTTAGATTAGATAATCATTTCTTAGATCCGATGCAAAATGAAAAAATAACCAAAGAAAAACATTAATTCTTGTAAAAATTAAAAATTTTGTTTCAAAAGATAGCATCCATAAAGAATACAAAGTCACAAAATGGTAGAAAATCACTGTAGATCACGTATCTGTTAAGGGTTTGATGTCCAGAATATACGAAGACCTCTTACAACTCAACAATAAAAAGACAAACTAATTTTAAAGTGAGTAAAGGATGTGAATATACGTTTTCAAGAGAAATGGCCGACAAGTTCGTGAAAAGATTCTCAACTTTCTTACTATCAAACCTCATGAGATAACACTTGACAAACGTTAGGATGACCATGATCAAGAAAGTAGACAGTAACACATAATGGTAACACTGTAGGAAAATTGGAGCTCTCATATGTTGCTGATAGAAGTCTAAAATGATGCAGCCATTTGGACGACCCTTCGTTAGTCTCTCAAAATAGTAGAGAGAGCTACCACACGTTCCTCTGGTTTGTATTAAGAGTTGAAAACATGTTCAAAAGTTTGTGAATGAATGTTCATAGCATCATTATTCATAAGAAATAGTGGAATCGACCCAAATACTTTTCAACTGATGAGTGGCTGAATAAGTGTGATAGAATCATAAAATGGAATATTATTCAGCTGTGAAAAGAAATGGAGTGCTAATGCATTAAGCAGGATGGAGAATCCCTAAAACTGCTAAGATAAGCAAATGACACCAGACACAACGAACCCCATATTGTGTGACCCTACTTCCATGAAATCTCCATAACAGGCAGGCCCACAGAGACAAAAAGCAGATTAGTGGCTAAGAGGGACTAAGGGAAGGAAATAATGAGCAGTCACTGGCAGTAGGTAAGGATTTTCTCGGGGTAATGACCATGGTCTGGAATTCAATAGTGGTGACAGTGTGTTTAATTGAACACTTTGAAAGGATAACATGTATTTATTTACTTATTTTTGTCTCTTTGAGACAGGGTTTCACTAATCAGTTCAGGCTGTCCTTAAACTTATCTTGTAGCCCAGATTGGCCTTGAACTTGCAGCAATCCTCCTGCCTCAGCCTCCTGAGTACTGGGTTTACAGACATGTGCCACCAGGCCTGGAAGTATAACCTTTATGGTATGGGATTGTATCACAATAAAAACACAACAGAAAAGAACCTCTGAAGGAATCACTGAGGCAATTTACACATGGCTCGAATATTAGATTATATCAAGGAATAAGTGTTACTTTTGCCCTGGTGCTGGGGATTGAACCCAGGCCACTCTACCACTGAGCCACATGTCCACTCCTTTTCATTTTTTTATTTTGAGACAGGGTTTTGCTTCGTGCCCAGACTTGGCTCCTCTTGCTTCTGCCTTCCAAGTAGTTGGGTGCACAGGCGTGTACCACAACCCTCAGCAGCATCAATTTTATTTGGTGAAAGTTATATTATGGCTATAAAAAAAGAATGTCACCGTTTTAATTGATGCATTATTTAGTGATAAAATTTATGATGTTTGCAGCTTATTTTTAAATTGCTCAATGAACTGTTTTTATACATGTAGAGATAAATCAACGTTAGCAAAATATCAACAATGGTTTGATTTAGATGATGGGTATCCAAGTGCCCAGCATTCTCTTCTTTTGACTTTACTATATTTGAAATTGTTCATAAAATAAAATCAAAGCAACAGAAAAAATATTAAGACCCCTAAAATTTCATCATTGGTCACATAGTGAATATTTTTCTTATCTACCTTATGGGTTGATTGTAAGAATCAGTGTGTAAAATGCTATAAAGATATTAATAATTTTTATTTTAAAACAGCCATTTTTAGAGTTAGTGGGTCTCTCATCAATGAACTGTGACAAATTGAAAACCATTAGTTTACAGTAAGTCAAACTTCATTCTTTTATTTTGCAAATGTAAGAATGTTTCATTTTCTTATCCAAATTCTTTCTAGAAAAAATTCACAGCCACTTAGGGAATGAGTTGTTGCTCGCACCTGTTGTTTTGATGACAGACTCCATTTTCCAGGCTGCTGGGAAAGACTGCCCAGGGCAGTCAGAGTGAAAATAGAGGCATCAGACTTGGCTAGAAATGCACATCATGGAATTCATGAGAGAAACAGCGCGGAAGCATTAGACTTCTTGTAAATATGACTGACGAGCTTACTGAGTCAGAAGCTGGTAAGAATAGAGAGAGCTTAGGTAAAACACAGACCGGAGAAACCTCCTTAACACTGATAAAATGGTCCTCTTGGCATTTGGTCCCTTCTTGTCCCAAACCTTGTCATCCTGCCAGGCCCATCCAACCAAAAACTTTCCCCTTGGAGTGGAAGTTCTGGGCTCGGTGGACAGTCTTATTGGTGTGACGGAGATATTCGTAACAAGAAGGACCTTGCAGACCTGTTAATATCCCGGAAGCACTAACAGTACCTGAGTATGCACATTTATGTCCATTCATGGCCTCACCAATTTCCCCATTCACTGAGTGATTCTGCACATAAGTTCCACGACAGCAAGATTTTTTTTTGGCTCATTGTCAGAGACTGAAACCAGGGCCTTACGCATGCTCATTATGCACCATGCCACTGAGCCAAGCTCACAGCCCTAGTTCTATCTATCTTGTTCACTACTCTGTCCCACCTGACCTACAGCAGGGACTTACTATTGACTGAACAAATGAATGATTGTGTGCCAGCTGTGTAGCACAACTGACGGGAGGAACTGGAGTTACTAGGATGAATCAGATATGCTCACAGCACTTGAGGAACTTTCAGACTCTCAGAGAAAATAGCCCTTAATGGATTATTAAAACCTCACAAGTGAAATGGAAGTATGGGGAGATTGCAGAGGAAGGTAGGTCTAGGAAAACTTTCCATAGCTATAACCACTAGTTATATTAGTACTTCCAGTAACAGCAGGAATGGTTTGTGTCATTACAGTTGCCTCCTCTAACAGTTATGGTAAAGACCCAATGTCTACCCTTGTGCATGCATTTGAGTAGTTTCTAAAACAAAACAAACCCTCCTGGGCTGGGCCTCTTCCGCTGCCTTTCTGATATCAGCTTTTGCTGGGGCTTAGATCTCTTCTCCAGAAAGTGTCCTCCGGTCAATCCTACTCAGATTCAGCTTTCAGTAATACAGTCCTGGTGTTACTGATTTGTGCTGACCAATTTGCTGTTCTGCACTGTTACTTGTTTACTACGTCTCTGTGATTTTTCTTACTGGGTAATCAAAGGATGAGGACATCTAGCTCTTCCATTTCAATCTTCTTTTACTTCAGAGAGACCTGGGCCTGAGCGGCTCCTCTGTTACAGTGGATCCCCACACGTCAGCTATCACCTCCTGGGCTGTTCCCAGAACCATGGCAGGAGGCTCTCCCTTCCTCCTTGTGTTGACTTGGGGCCTGCTGTGATTTTCTTTCTCGCGCACTTCTTCCCAGTTCTTCCGGTGAAGGGAGAAGGCCCGTCTGATTCCTCCTTCGGCTCAGGTGACTGAATCGCCTACTGAGATATGGAAGAGTCAGAGACGGCACAGAAAGGCAGGACTTTGACCATGTGGATCTGTTCTAAGTTTCTGCCCTTCATCTTTCCTTCCCAGCTTGTATTCTTATTCTTTTTCTTTCCATTCTCAAAACAAACTTGCAGAGCTGGATCCGAAACTCATTATCAACAGTATAAACAATTAATTGAATTTTAAATGTCTCCTTTCCTTAGGTTGATTAGAATTCTATAACCTAGAAAGTCTTGAACTATGGAGCGAAGCTCAAACCAAGGAATTTCAGGCCCTGTTCTGTTTCACGGTCCGTTTGGTTTCTTCATCCCTCTCAGCACCCTAATTACTTCCTTCTAAAGCCAGCGTGCTCCCACGGAGTTACCAGTTCACATGTGAAATTGGTGCTGTTTTGTGTAGTTAGCGACTGCTTGCTATTTATGTGAAATAAAGTGGTAATTTCATTTCCTGTTCCTTGTACAAAGATTGCCAGTGCACAAACTCCACCTAATAAGTTTTCACCGATAATTAACACTCTGTAGGAAATCAAACACAGGGGACTAAAAAGTGTAGAAAGAAGTCTGTCTCCGCCGGGTAGTGTTTTGTTTATTTGTTTTTTCTGGCACTAGGGACTGGACCGGGGCGTCTACAAGCTAGAGAAGCTCTCTACCACTGATCTGCACTTCCAAGCCCTGTTTCTTTTAGCAAAAAGTCAACATCTTTCTGCAGAGAGGGCTGAGAGGAAGGACGCAAAAAAGGCTTAGTGTACAACTTTGAACCTCTGCTGGGTGAGCACTGAAATTCACCAGAATCCGATTTTCTAATCATCTGGAGAAAGCAGCTTAAGAGTTTAACGTGAAGCTTGAGATATTCCTGTGAGGAGAAGCAGGTGGCACAAGTGTCTTTTTGATTTACAGCTGTAGTAGCAGACCCTATATGCATTTCAGGTGATGCGATTATATTCTGCCAAACTCAATGGCTCTAGTGTGAACTCTGTGTAGATCATTTTCTGGCTCTCCTGATGATGAAAACATCAGGATATGAGCCCTTGTTTCTTTGGGAACATAGCAGAGATACTGTAGTAGCTCCATTGCGGTATAAGCTGAAATACTGTTGGCAGTCATCCATAACAACTATGGCCGCCACACAAGTTAACTGGGACTCAGGTAAACATAGAAGTATTCAGAGACAGAAAACTGAAATCGTAGGTGAGAAATATCAAATGTCACGGATAATTTTTAAAAGTTCCTATTTAAGATAATGCTTTTAGAAGGAAACCCACATCTCGGAATGTGGGGACCCAATTATATGATTAGTCAAGGCACAGTTATAGAATAGCAGACTTACAGGTATTTCATAGCAAAAGCTAGAGATCAGTCAGAGGCCTGTGACCATGCTCCTGCTGCTTGTCACATAGCTGGCCTGCTAACTTCAGTCAGCCTTGACTGTCTGAGTCCAGCTGCCTTTCTTCTGATAATATGCTGAGCCAATTGGATTATTCTCAGTTTATGTTTCCCTTCATTAAGAAAATATATTGCTTCTAACTGGCTTCAAGGACTTTGGTTGGGGTGAAGTAACCCAGATAAAGAAACTTTTTAACTCTGTTTGCTCTACTTGAACCCCTTCCCCTCATCTGCAGGACATTCCTATGTTATGATAAACAGTTCCTTTTAAGCAAATATATTTGCAGTTAGTTTTCCTGATGATATAGGACTTAATTCAAGCCATGTAACCAATCATGTAATGCCTTGTACTTCCTGCTTGTAAACTTTATTTAAACTGAACCCAAAACTGCTTCAGTGCTGGTGATGTGGAAATGAGATTCCCATCAGACCACTAGCATAATAAACAACAGTAGCCTTCTAGATTCCTCCATGCAAAGATCTTCCATTCTGTTTGATACTGGTTTTTCTGTAACAAGAAGAGTTCATGGTACTAAAATAGAAACTCTCCAAGTCAATTTCTTCCAGTAATACTGCTTTACACATGTACCGTGTTTTGCTCTATATAAGGGAACATACTGCAATGATTGTGAATACTGACATTGCTATGACTGATACTGTGAATTGATTTAAGGTCACACACTAGCTCTGCAACCAGGATAAGTTTCTAGGCATTTCTGCGCCTCAATTTCTTCATATGTTGAATAGCACCAACTTCATAAGGCTGTTATGACACAAAGTGAATCACACACAAACCACTTCAAACAGTGCCTGGCAGAGTAAGGCCTCCACAAATGTTAGTTCTTACTCATATTTTATTTTTCATCTGTTATTGATAATACACTTTGCAGTGTTAAAGTATATGAGTGTGGTTGCCTGTGACAGAAAGGAAGGCAATTTACTGACGCATGGAACAAAGGAAAGTTTGGCAGCTAAACCTGGGGAAAAACTCAGATGCACCTATTATTTGGGTCTGCTGGAAACAAGGCTCGGATACCCCACAGGATAGGTTCTTTGTTTTTCGTGCCTGCCTTTTTCTGAGATCAGCCTAATTTGCTTGACTGAAGTTTGCTTCAGTGACAAGGGGCTAACTGCTTCTTTATTTGTCTCCATGTTTGAAGTCTTGGAAAAAATACCCTGACTTATAGAGGTTTATAGGAGATAGCTGATGGAGGCCAGTGAGTAGAATTTTAAAAAACAAAGACTATTCTCCCAAGTATCCTTTGGTGATGGTGGTGGAGGACAGGGTATGGGGTAGAAGGGATATTCAAGAACACCAGGATCAGCGAGAGTAGGGAGTTGATATGCACTACAGCAAGAAAGATGTTTAAAACGTTTTGTTATTATAATTGACATACCACAAATCATCCTTTTAACAAGTGTAATTCAGTGGATTTTACTATATTCATAAGACTGTAAAACAGTCATCGCTACCTAAATCCAGAACATTTTCTCTCATCTCAAAGAAACCTCTTACCCACTAGCAGTTGCTTGCTATTCTTCCTTCCCCGAGTCTCTACTGAGCACTAACCTAATTTCCATCTGTATGAATTTGCCTATTTGGGGCATTTCATACACATAATAACTTATAATGTACAGTCTTGTGTCTAGCTTCCTTTCCTTACCACAGTGTTTTTAAAGTCCACCCACAAGGTAGTAGCAATCAGGATTTTTTTTTAGTATTTATCTCTGGATAGTATTTCTTTGATTGAATGCACTACATTTTGTTTATTCATTGATCTTTTGGGTTAATTTAATTTGGGGCTTTTATAAATAATGCTACTGTGAATATTCATATGGAAATATATGTATGGACACATATTTTTAGCTCTGTTGCATATGCACATAGGAATTTCTGAAACATATAGCTACCATGTTCAACTTTGGGGAGTTGCTAAACTATTTTCCAAAGAGGTAGAACCATTTTACATTTTCACCAACAAGATATAAGGGTTCCAGTTTCTCTACATCTTCATCAAAGCTTGCAATTACTATCTGATATATATGAAGTAATATCTCATTGTGTTTTTAGCATGTTTTTCCCCTTAATGACTAATGAAGTTGAGCATCTTTTCACGGACTTTGGTCATTTATGTATTTTCAAATATTCTGGATATTAAACTTATTTCAGATATGTGATTTACAAATATTTTCTTTGATTTTGTGAGTTATACTTTCACTTTATTGATGCTATCTTTTAAAGCACAAAAGTTTTTAGTTTTGATAGCACTTAGCCAATCTATTTTGTCTCTTGTGGTTTGCTCTTTTGGTGTCATATCTAAAAAAAATTCTTACCTAATGCAAAGACACAAAGATTTACCTCCATATTTTCTTCTGAGAATTTTTACAGGTTTAGCTTTTACACTTAAATTCTATGATCAACTCTGTTAAGTTTTGTTATGTGTATGATGGTTCAAATTCATTTTTTGTACGTTAGTATCCCATTGTCCCAGCATGATTCCCAGCATGATTCATGGAAAATGCCCTTTGTATTGTCCTGACTCCTTGTGAAGAACCAACTAATCATAAAGGTATGAGTTTATTTTTGAACACTCAATTGTATTCTACTGCTAGACGCCTATACTTTGGCCAGTACCACATTCCTTATGATTATAGTTTCACAACAAGGTTTGAAAGTGTGTATTCTCCAACATTGTTAATCTCAAAACTGATTTTTGAGCCAGCTGAGATTTCGATGGTATTATTTTGAATCTAAAGGTTAATTGATTCCATGATTGCCATCTCAACAATATTAAGTGCTCCATCCATGAACACAAGATGTCTTTACCTTTACATAGGTCTTGTTTTAATCCTTTTGGCAGTATTTTGTGGCTTTATGTATATAAGCCTTGTCCTTTCTTAGTTAAACACATTCTTCCTAAGTTTTTTTTTCTCTCTGATGCTAATATAAGCGGAATTACTTTCTTAGTTCCTTTTTCAGATTATTCATTTATTTGTAGAAACAATTGATTTTTACATATTGATCTTTTATCCTGCAATCTTATTGACCTTATTAATGGTAATAGTTTTGTCTTTATTTTTTGTGGATGGATTTCTCAGGAAATACATTCTCAGAATATATGTAAGATTATGTCATCAATATGATAGAAAAAAGAGATAGTTTTACAACTTGGATTTTCTTTTTATTTCTTCTCTTCTGCCGAATTTCCATGTCAGGATAGATTATTGACCACATTTTATACATGGGTAAACCTACTGAGATTCAGGAATATTATATAACTTGTGAAAGTTTTTCATATATTTAGGTAGCTTGAGTTTTAATTCCAATTCTGATAATTACTTCCTGAACATCCAGTGAATTTAAAGCCCCTGGACCTCAGTTTCCTATCTGAAAACTTTAGGCACTGAACAAAGAAATCCAAAAAACATACAATAACAGATAGTGCCATGTACTATGAAAGATATGAACAGGATGCTCGAACAGGAGCACGATACCAATGTACCGGGGTGGGGGCACCTACTTTAGACAGAGTTGTTTAGGGACAGGTGTCTCTGAGGAGGCAACATCTAAATGTAACCTAAAGTTTGAAAAAGAGGCTTTTATCTGAAAGCCCTCCCAGAAATTTTTGAAAAAAATCACATTTGTGAAAGTTCCAAAGTCAGGAAGAAACTTATTTCCAACACTAGAGTGACGCTTAGGGTAGAAACCAATGTGTTTTGATTTATTAGTGCATCTCTAGCATTTAACATGATGCCCAGAACATTGTAGCTGTTCAGGAAGTAGTTGCTGAATGAATGGCTGATCAAATGGATTTATAAATCAGGTAATACGTAAGGTTCCTTTGAGCAATTGTTAGAACCAAGTTTCTGATTTCAAATTTATTGTGCCTAATAAGTTCATTCTGGTTCCTTTTGCTTCACACACAGTTCATAATCAGATTGAAGATTTTGATTTCTT
>RJWT010032165.1:0-14188 GCA_004365215.1 Cuniculus paca | reverse complement strand
AGCACAAACACAAATATGGTCATCTTTTCCAAAATCATGGAACAAATTAAGTTCTTGAACCACGGTACCACTCTATTTGTAGATTATAATCCACGTTTCCAAGTTTTCAATTTTCTTTTGCTTTTCCTTTTTTTTTTTTTTGCAGGGCATAATTTGAGTGTTTATCCTAATTTTGATGGTTCAGCAACAATCCCTACAATAATGAACCTAAAAAAAAAAGAAGAGAGCCATATTGTAAGTGAAACACCATCTTTCAAGAAAGGCCTTGTCCTATCTACAATGAAACCAACCCAAAAGGACTCTGATAAAGAAGAAGTTAGTAGGTGTCCAGAGCCAGGTGAGAATGTGACCACACAAAATCAGGTGGACATGTGTTTCGAGTCTGAGGTCTATCTGACAATTGGTGAATTTCAGAATAAAGCAGGAGTCCCTGAAGATAAATGTCAGACTGGTCAGAGGTCTGATGTTGGAGAATATCCACTGGCAGAGGGGGACATGCCTAGAAGGAGTCTGGGCCCAGATGATGGGCAAACCCCAGTGCTAACCTACATTGATGTGAAATCTAGCAATAAGAACCCACTGAGACCTGAACCTGTGGAGCTCCTTAGTACTCACTATGAGGAACAAAACTCTAGAGACAAATTTGGTTTTGAAAGGACTGTGTCAAGCAAAATGGTAGCAGGTGGAAATCACCAGGATGCCAGCTCTCCAGATAAAACAACCCTTCCTGAGTTCAGTACTCTAGGAAAAGGAACAGATCAAGAGGGTAAAACAGGGTCACTGAATCTGAGGCTCACACCTGCTAAGCCTTGTGACCTCCTTAGCTACACTTTGAGAGCACCCTTGGATATCAAACCTTCCCTGCAGGACTCTCATACAGATGAGCAGGAAGAGATGTCAGTGCTGTCTGGGGTCATCAAGCGGTCTTCCTCCATCATATCTGACTCAGGCATTGAGAGTGAACCAAGCTCAGTGGCCTGGTCAGAAGCTCGAAGCCGGGGGCTGGAGTTACCCAGTGATCGGGAGGTCTTGCATCAGCTGGCTCAGAGGTACGCCTTGCACAGGAACTCATTAGAGGGAGGACATACAGAGAGCAACACGAGTCTGCCCAGTGGCATCCAGGCTTCTCTTACCTCCATCAGCTCTTTGCCTTTTGAAGAGGAGGAGCGAGAGTTGGCACTCACCAAGCTCACCAAGTCTGTATCCGCACCTCAGATCAGCAGCCCAGAGGAGGCTGCTGAGAGTGCAGACACCAGGAAGAAACAGGGAGGCTCTGCTGAAACTTCAGATACACACAGCAAGAGCAAAATTTCTCCTGCACACAACTCTCAACCTTGTGGTGGCTTCAGAACCAAGGATGATGGGGAAAGTCATTCCCTGGCAGGAGTAGATTTGGATGCTGAGAAACAGCAGGGCCCTGGTTACATGGATATCCCCAAAGGGAAAGAGTCTTGGTTTGTTGCTCAGGGAAACTGCCCTCTGGATGGCAGAACCGAGAGCACTTCAGGTGTTGAAATCAAAGGTTGTGACTTAAAAATACCACATCCCATAACACTTGAAAATGCAAGGACCAGGCCTTTCCATAGAGGACAAATGGAAACTCCAAAGGGCAAACCTAAAGACTTGAACATGGGCAAACACATTCTGTCCAACAGCAGCATATCAGAGGTTGTGGAGATGTCTCACCATAAGGTGCCTGAATTCAGCTGTCCATCAGCTGCCAATGCTACCCACCAGAATTCTGCAGGCCAGAGAAGCAGTTTGCCTTGCCTCATTGACGACGCAGTGTTGAACAGAGGACCTAATACCTCAGTGGAGGTTGAACATGAAGCTGGCACTGTGTGCCCCACTGTGACTCACTCCATTCCCTCTCATGTTTTGAGGGACCAGGAGCCAAAGGCAGGCACTTCCATCATGGGGTCCCACCTGAACCCTGCAGAGACCTTTACTTTGGACAGCCTGAAGGCTGTGGAGGTTGTCAACTTATCCCTGTCCTGCACTGCCACTTGCCTCCCTTTCTCCTCTGTGCCCAAGGAGACCCCTGCCAGGGCTGGATTCTCTTCCAAACAGACTCCTGTTCCTATCACCCATCAACCGTTGGGTTCCTTTGGAGTTGTTTCTGCTCATTCTAGCAAGTTGGAGGAAGAAGTCAGTGAAAGGATGTTCAGGTAAGCTTGATGATGGCTCAGTTTTTCCAGAACAGTTGTTTAGGCCACTCCACAGTTTTCTGAATTGCATGCATTTATTTAAAAATTAATGTTTTTTTATTTTCTGATTTAATTGAGTATACATATCATATAAATAATATGCATATCATTAAAATAAGTATATCATAGAAATCAGAAATGTTCAATAGTATGAGAAAATAAAAATTATCAGCAAACAGACCTGCTACTATAACAACTTCAATTTCTATGTATTTCTATGTCTATATATGTTTTTATGCAAAATAAATTATTCTATCAGTTCCTGTATGAATATTTTTCCAATTTAATAACATATTAGAAATATCTTTTTATGTTTGTAAGTCTATTTTTATATTGTTTTAATGTTTTCATGGTATCTCAATGTAAGGTGCACCATGATTTATTAACCAAATCTTTTATAGATGGACATTTAAACTTTGTTTCATTATTATTACAATGCATGATTCTTTTATGAATATCACTGTACTCTGTCTTTGCACATTTTGAGAGGGCAATTTTTAAAAAGCCTTTGAGGACTTCTTTAGCAAGTTTGGGATAATTTTTTTTAGTCTTAAAGTCACTTCACTTTTTGCAATGCCAAAGTCTATCCTTTGGGTACTTATAAACTATGTACTTCATTAGGTATCTAACAAAATCATTTTATTCTTTTGGAAAATGCTAATGGTTTTCACCTTAAGAAATTTCACAGGCAATTATATCTCAGACTTTTTGTTTTACAAAGGGTATTCAGTGCCTGTAATACAACACTTGTGATGGGCAGAGTTATCCTATAAATTATAATATTCACAGCCCAAAAGGGAGCCATAAATCTGAGACAAGTCAATGAGGGCAATGATAAGTAAATGTAATGATTCATGGGTGTACAGTCAGCCAAAGGGAAAATAGAAAAGTGGTTGGGGGCAATGACTGTCAATAGGGATGGTGGGTAGGAAAAGCTTTTGAGAGGAGATACTGTACCAAAAGAAAATTAAACATTCAGTGATGCTAATGAAGATGATGATGAAGATGATGATGAAATGGCTGATAAAATATAATAAAACATGTTGAACCTCCCTATCTTGAAAATCCAAAATCTGACGTGCTCCAAAGTCAAAATCCAAAACTTTACTTACTAGGTATTTTTTAACTGGTGGGAGTTGAGCCTATGACCTTGCACATACTAGGCAAGCACTCTACTCCTAAGTCTCATCTTCAGTCCATACTCTTAAAATGAGAAGCTTTTTGAGCACTGACACAATGGTACAAGGGGAGAAGTTTACAGTATGAAATTGCACCATGCCCCCAAATATTAAAACCACTGTATAAAATTACCTTTCTGCTACTTCTATTGGTATATATAAACCAAAAGTATATTTCATATTTACTCTCGGGTTTCATCTGCAAGATATCTCTTATGTATATGCAGAGTCCCAAATCAGTCCCAAATAACTGAAAGTGAAAACTCTTCTGGTCCCAAGTATTTCAGATGAGGGACACTAAATAGGTAGCCGATAGCAGGTATCTTGGGATTCTACCCTTAACAATCTAGTTCTGAAGCCATGTTCTCAAACACCATCATGCTAAGTAGTCTGGTAAAGAACATAATAGCAAGGTGGGAAAGGCACTTTGGTGTCCAGAATTGCATTCACCAAGGCACACAGAAGTAAAGTCAAACATTATGGGGATTGTAGAAATGTATTAGAGAAAGGGAATGGTAGGAGACTTCTGGAAAAGCTGATGAGTACAAGCCATGGTGGTCTTGTGGGTCAGAGGAAGGAGCTTTCACTCTAAGAAGAACATTTTAAAAAGTGCCTGGATCCTTGAAGCTGGGTAGAATCTGGGAAGTCTTACTATGTAGTCTCCTGTTCAATGCAAGAGCCACATAGAAGTCTGAAGAACCAAAAACTTTTGGTTTTGTGTGTGTGTGGGGGGGTCCTTTCCTGCCTTCATATTCAGAACAAAGCATCACTCACTAGGTTCTTTGCCAAGGTGTCATGTTCAGTATTTGCCACTCAGCAGACATTTGGCTTGTAAAAGCTCATCGCTTCTACATACCAGCCCAACTCATTTCCTGCTCAATGCAGCACACAGCTTGGCTTGTGATTAATTAGAATATTCTCCAGTTTTTATCAGGCCAAAGAAAAATTTAAAAAAGAATTGAAGATTGAAGGATTTCTGTACAGTGACTTGTCTGCACTGGCTTCTGATACACCGTATTTCCCACCAGAGGAGGAGGAAGAGAACTTGGAAGATGGGATTCACCTGGTGGTTTGTGTCCATGGCCTTGATGGTGAGTTCCAAGTTTCCTCCTCAAAATTATGTGCTATACAAAGTGTATAGCATTTATAAATTCATTTAGATTAACCATTTATTAAAAGATTTTTAAAATAGAAGCTGTAAAAGAATTACTGTGATAAATCTAGGGAAACAGTATGTCTTGGTTTCATCAGAAAATATATTTGTGGCACAAAAACATTGTTGAGAAAATACACAATACACAAATGCACGAATGTGGTGAAGGCATGAGTTGAATAAATCAATAGATGAGTGGGACAAATGAAGAAGGGGAATAATTAATGAAATGAATGTTAAAAATCAAAAGAAATGGATTGAGTGAATGAAGCAAATGTCTTTCTGGAATGAATATATTGATGAAATGCATGAATAATTAGAATGCAAAAATTAATGAATTCATGAGTCAATATAATAGTATGTATAAAGAAAGAAATGGAGGAGTGCAATAGATTCATTTAGAGGAGCTCAGGTTAGTGGCTAGAAACTATTTTGTTGTCTATGGTCAATCGCCTTTCACCTAAGGGGCACCTTTTACTATGCCACTAGTAAGTTGTGGAATTTACCATAACAAGGAATAGCTATTTCACCCATCCACTCAAATACTGCCTCTCACTTTAGTCATATTAAATTACAAGGAGGTCAGACTCTGAATTTCTTTGTTAAAATAAGAAATCTGGTCAGACAATTGACTTTGATTTTTTTTCCATCTTGCACATGGGAGCAGAGGGGTGTTATAAAGATAGAGCAGCTTCACAGCAATGAACTGAGCTACCCAACACTTGTCACTGGTTCAACAAGTCATCTGGGAGACAACTGATAGCACATGTGGGTCTTTTTTGAAGGTTATTTCTCCAGTTCAAGTTGCATTGTTCTGAAGTCTTCAGAATTTTATAAGATTGATTGTTCAAATTTTACTTCCAGAGAAGTGAACATATCTATAGCAGTTCTAAGTATTTACAAAACTCATGTTGTGTGTGATAGACCACTGACATGGGTGACATCTGAGCACACTAGTACATCCTCAAAGATTAGGGACATCCACAAGTCCTGAGTTCTTCCTAATTCAATGTGGCTCTTTTGCCCTCCTGTGAATCATACAGAAGTTTCATAAAGAATTATACAAAATTAGTTGTAACTTCACCAATACCTTAGAAATTATTTAAAACCATAACCTTGGGGTTTAGTCCTATAGTGAAGCAGGTATGCTCAATATCCAAATGATAACTTTTAACTTTCAACTCCACAGGAATCCATTTGAGGAAGAGGACAAAGACTCATTAAGATAAAATTTAACCCCTCTGAGCTGCATGAAATTATTCCAAAACCTTTATTCTGTGGCATCAGATCCATTTTTTCACATGACTTTTGTCTCAGAGTGCATTCTCTGTGTTCTTGGTGCCTCTGCTGTTAGCCTCTGCCCTGGATTTTTAACCTCTCATTGCTCTGTCCCAGTTGAGTCACTCAGCATCCATGCAGCTTGCTCTTCCAGGATGCGCGGTCCCAGCAGAGAGTCTTACTCTATTAGATAGCTGAACCATGATTGCTCTCTTCCAGGAACTTACTGATTGCCTGCCAGGGGCAGAACTAGATCCTCTTTGTATTAATATAAGAGAGGGCTTGCTGCTATACCATTGGTGGTGCCCCTGACATATAAAGTCCTGGGCAAATAGAATTTGCTGAGGAAGGAGGACAGGTGGTGCAGTCTAACAGGCTGCATATGGAGTATTTCTGAGTCACATATCAGTAGGTCAGGGGACAATTTCATTGAAGCAAGACAACTTGAAAGGACTCACCTCTGTGTATGTGTGTGCATGGGAGACAGGTTAAGCAGGGGCTGGAATTGTTTTTTTTCTGTTTTTATTATCTGCCTAAAAACTAATGGTAGAAAAGTCAATGGGAATGGAAGAGAGAGATGAGATAGAAATCCCTCTTACCTTTTTCTTGATTAACTGTGGGGCTGGGGTGGGGGTTGTCTGTCATTTTCAGGAAATAGTGCGGATCTTCGGCTGGTAAAGACTTTCATAGAACTGGGGCTCCCTGGAGGAAAACTGGACTTCCTAATGTCTGAAAAGAATCAGGTATGACAAAACCAAAAACTCATCAGGCTTAAATGAAAATAGGAAGTAAGCTCCCTTGAGAGCCCCACGATGATTTCTGGACACATGGAGATAGGAGGGGATCTTGCAGAACAATACTGGCAAGGCACTTGGAAAATTTAGAGAACAAACATATTGTTTTCCTTTCACAGGGTGAGGAAAGTAAGAAACAAGAGCACAAGAACTATCTGGCTGGAACCCTTTAAACTGACAGAGAATTAGGGTGGGAGTGATCTTTGAAACATCAACTATTTGGGGATCCATGGATCCATGCTGAGGGCAGGGCATTGTTACTTATATCTTTATGACCAATGCAATAGGATGATGACTGCTTTGTCATGGGAACCTTTGCATTCAAAGGCAGATGGAGCCTGGGACCCTAGTCAGCTGCCAAGATCAGTAGGACTTTAGTGACTTACAAGTGTTGCTGTAGATTTTCACGCTTATGGAACTCCAGACAGATGAATCCTGAGTATCATTTGAAAGAATAGAACTGTTTATAAACAAAGGATCCCACTGACAATGGGGAATGGCAGTTGTACAGAGAGTCATGGGCTCTGGAAAGTGATGTCTCCTCTTCAACTATTAGTGCTCATTTGTGTTGCCTGCTCTTTGACACCTCCCATACTGAAGGGGTGCCAAGAAGTGTCATATCAAGAAGAGTAAAGGGAATGATTATACGAGCACCTACTCTGTGCAGGACCCTCCATCCCTCTCTCTTCATTTCATATTCAAAACTATTCTGTTACCTGATGCCCTCATCGCTTTATAGAAGAAAGAGCAGAGAGATTCTTGAATTTATGCAGGGTTCCATTGTCAGTCTGATCTGGAGATAAAGCAAGAAGGATCCAGTCCTAAGAGAGGTTGCCCAGAGACTTCATAGAAAAGAGCAGGGAATCAAGTGACCAGTGCTTGCTGACTTTATTCTTGATATCTCTGAGTGAAGATCTTTTTTGCAGAGAAGATGAGTGCAGTTAGTTAGAGGGGTCTGGTCAGGTAATAACCTTCCCCTGTGTCCATCCAGCTATTCTGGTTGCTGCCTCCTGGAAACTAGGCTCAGCCTGAATTCTGAAGAAACTTTAGGGCTGGATCTCTGTTACAAGGCCCTTAACTTCAAGGGTTGGCCACTCAGTACTGACTGTATTTATTCCTTGTGTTATGAAAAATCTCCTAAGCAGGTTCATTTGCAATATTCCTTTTAAACACTTGTTTGGGGAAGTCTTCATTTTGTTTCTCATCACAGTCAACTCAGGCTCCTTAATTATAACAATTATTCAAATAATACATTAAATTAATAGTTTACTAATGGGGAAATGGGCTCTGAAAGGCAGAGGGGAATAGTTTTAGCATCATGTGTCTTAGGAAGGTTATGTATATTTTAATCAGTTAATGTGTAGGTTGCAGTGTCCCTGTTTAAGAGATAAGATATTGGTTCAGACTAGGGAAGCCACAGATCCAATTCAAAATCCCCTGGGGAAAGGAACTGCAAATAGGGATCCTTTTCATCTCATGGAGTTTATGTGACCTACCAGTATCTGTGTCCCTCCTGCTCCTTGATGTTCACTGAATGGAATGGGAACCTAAAGGTCTTCTCCTTTTTACCACATTTATTTAAATGTGCTATTTTTTTGAAACTCTGATGAATATTCATGAGATCTCTTGTTCATGTTTCTTAATAGGTACAGGCAGTCCAGAATATTGCTACTCAGCTCCAAGTATGAGAGAAATTTGATCTGTAAATATTGATCCTACATCTACTTACTTGTGCTTCCATCCATGTTTTCAAATACTGGCCCTTAAAGTTACTTTTTTTTTTGTCTTACCCATGACTACTTCCAAGTAATCAAAGACTTCTGTAGTCTTTCTCTTCTTCTTTTAATGCTGCTGTGTCCTTTTGACCATCCTTCTTAAGTCGTGATGCCTTCACTATCCTTCTCAAAAGTGACCTCTGAACATAACCTTGTACCATAACCTACAGGGTGAGCAGGCTAATGGGAGGGGATTTGGAGTCAAGTTTGTCTGCTGTAAATCTCAGTGCATGTGAGGTGAGTAAGTGGCCTCCCATATCAGAGCCTATTTCCTCCTCTGTGAAGTGAGTACAGCAGAACCTATGGGTGTGTATGGAACACTGAGCAGGAGATGTAGTTGGTTGCAGGCACCACATGCATGAGACTCCATTCCAGCTAGCCTACCTCACCCTCCCAGGGGAGGGCTCTTCAACTGCACCATATTTCTTTATTGGAGTGCCAATCTGTGGACCTTTTGCCCTGAGGTCAAATCTCAGCCTATAATACCAAGATTAGGCTTAGGCTCACTATCAGAATGCTCCATGATAATCAACAGGAGATGATAGCTTGTGTAAAAAGTATAGCTTTGGGTATAGCCTCTCCCAACACCCTTTTCCTCTCTTTTCTTTCAGATGGACACATTTGCAGATTTTGATACCATGACAGATCGGTTATTAGATGAAATCATTCAACACATTCAGTTGTACAACCTCTCCATATCTCGAATTAGGTAAAAGGAAACCACAGGTAGTTAATGCTGAGGGGAGAGGGGTGAAAGTTTTTGAGTGTTTGTTGTATACAACTTTGGAATAATGACATCTGTTAACCACTGGGATAACTTAACTTGTGACTTTCAGTGTGACTTGTGACTTTACTTTTAGGCAGGAGCGAGTACCAGGGATGGTTGACACAACCATCTGTCATAATACAAGTGAAGAGAATAAATATTTTGTTGCTCCATAGAAAGAATATTGTAATTAAAACAAAAGTAGCTAGGTTTAAATTCCTGTTTCATTACAATTTTGAGCCTTAACTGTATCATGCACCATATGAGTAACTTTCTGGAAACTATCTTTCTGATATTGCATTTTTTAAATCTATTAATAGAATCAGCACTAAGGGCATATGTCTGATGAAAGAGCTTTAATCAGTGCTAAGTATATCCTCACTGTGTAATAAAAACCCTGGTCTACCTGGTTAAATAGCTAAGGTCATAGGACATAGCTTGTATTTTTAAGCATATAGCTATAAAGCTAACTCTTTGATGTGCATTCCCATATTTAGTCTTCGGAAGCAGCATATCACTTTATTTCACTACTGAAGATTTTTTAAGTTCACCAAGTAATGTGCCTATAAATGTTTGATAAAATGAAAGGACACAAGCTAGGCCATGCAATTTCATAAACTAACACACATTTCTTTTCTTTATTGGTTTTATTCTTATCATGAGAAAGGGTGCAAAGTTATACTTCTCATATAATATGGTTTCAATAAAAAGTAGTCAAATTGAAAAGCGACAATGTATTGAGTCCATGTTTCTGTGAGTAGCAGCTTGACTTTGGCAGAGCATGTATCGCAGGTGTCAAACACAGTGGGAACAGTGAACAGGTAGCTCAGTAAACATGTAGGTTAAGGAGACAGTGAGAGAATCAGAGGTCAGGTTACGAATGGCCTCATAGGCCAGGCTAAGAAGCTGAACTGTTATCCTGAAAATGGCCAGGAATGGTCACTACTCAGATGTGTGTTTTGCAAATGTCCTCCTGACATTCAGGTGGATTGAGAGGAGGCAGGCATGGGGACCAGTCAAGAGGAAAGGATGTTCTGATAATACAGAACCGGGTGAAATGCCCATGCTTCTCTCTGGCCACAGGGGCACAGTTGGCATTCACGAGGGCCCCATTTTCTGAATGTGGCCAGATTCTGGAGAGCATAGGAGAAAGAAGTGGTAGCATTTGTTCTCTTTGCCAGCTCCCTGAATGCAGTGGGCTGCTGGCGGCCAGCCTTTGCTGTTACACTCATGTACACTCTTTCTGTCTCTAATAGCTTCATTGGCCATTCTCTGGGCAACATTATCATCCGGTCAGTCCTCACAAGGCCCCGGTTCCGGTATTACCTCAACAAACTCCACACGTTCCTGTCACTGTCTGGGCCTCACTTGGGTACCCTGTACAACAACAGCACCCTCGTTAGTACAGGTGAGATTCCCCACCCTGTCGTGCCTCCAATTTAATGTGGGCATGAAGGACTGGAAACGAGGCAGAAGTTCTCCATGGAAATCTGTGACTTCAGAGACTCTTCCAAACTTGGGGTGGTGAAGAGACACTTGGGCTGAGAAATATGGCCTTTTCATTTAGGAACTGAGTGAAGTTAGATATTTTCCAAGATTATATATATTTTAAAACTTGTGTGAAGAAAACAAGTGCTATGCTTGGGATTCTGATTAGAATAAGTTAATCAACATTTAAGAAAGTGCAAAGGACACTTAAGTAGGATAGATCCTACTTAGATAATTTGTTGTAAAATAAAGAGCATGCATGAGCATATGAGACATGAACACACAGTATGATGAGAGTACACCGCCTTCACATAAATTGTTGTGAATATTTCGAATCCATTCAGGACATAGATGCAACTATGACAGAGCAACTAAAAGATACTTATGAAACAAGATTTCCAGAACTGCTTCAGAAAGTATTGAGAATGATAAGTTAAGTGTGTTTGAAGCAAGGGGATATTCTGAGGGATATTAATACCAGTGTCTTTTAATATAATACAGTTTAAAAATATTTTCAATGACATATTTTGTAAATTTTAAATAGTGTGTTTATATCATATATATATGTATGGTTGTACGTATCTATCTCAGTATAAATATGTAAATAATATGGGTGTGCATATACTCATCCCTAAGAATCTGTCGAACATTAGATTTGTAACCCTCTGCAGACACCAACAGGCATGGATGCTCAAGTCCCTTATGTAAAATAGCAAAATATTTTTACACAACCTATACTCATCCTTCTGCATACTTAGAGTCATTTCTAGACAATTTATAATCCCTATTACAATGTGAATGCTATACAAATCATTGTTTTACTGTTTAAGGGGGAACATGACAAGCAGAAATAGCCTATCATTACAGCTACAGCTTTCTATAAAATATTTTGATCCCACTGGTTCAATCTGAAGATGCATTAACTACACTTACAGAAGGCTGAATATGTGTCATTGTGTGCATGTGTCTATGTGCATATGTATATCATTGAATTGTTATTAAACAGAAGGAGTAAGAAAGAAGTTAACCATCATTTATGGATGGTCAAATACAGGTGAATAGTAGCCTCGCCTCAGTTTTGAGGCTATCACAATTTCACCTATGCTCTAAGGGAAAGAAATAATAATAGTAAAGAACCAAGGTTCAACATATTTTGGAAAGAGTAAGTAGATAGCAGGAAGAGTTTTCTACGTGGAAGTAGTGGTGTATGGAGCAAAACAGGAGTACAGTATAATCATCACACTGCAGGCAGCTGTTTGTAACAGAAATGCAACATGCTCAGGAGGGGCAGAAGATAGTGGATGAAGGACACAGCAAGAGCCAGATGAGAGATCTAGCAAGATATGGCAAGTGTTAGCCTTCCACATGACTGTTTCCAATGTGATTTTAACTGAGGAAGTGGCATGACTTGGGGTTTGTAAACCCATATACTTCATTGCGTTTTATATAATAGTAAAGGGTGTATTAAAATATGTTCCTTTTTTATTTTAAAAACAAAACAGAGATCAGTAGTATAGTTATCTATCTTGTATATATACATACACACATATATATGTATACCTATATACATATAATCATTTCTCTTCTATCCCAGTTGTCCTTTCCTTTTGAGCACTTTCTTCCCCTTTTATTTTCACAATATCTGCTGTAGATTTTGGATCTCATTACTCTTTCAGTTTCTTTTTTCCTAGTAAATTCTTAAACATCTCCAATTGTCCAAATTCATTATGTGGCTCAAGAGACAGCTCTAATAGGCTGTCTTCTGTCTGCCAACCTTTCAGTCACCTGCCATGCTTCCTAGGATGCTCTGTACACTCAGGTGGATTTCTCAAGACATGGGTGGGTGCATTTTTACATGGAAGTTATTTTAAGGATGTTATTTGTGAATGTAAGTTATTTGATTTTATGATACCTAACGAATACAAGTCTTTTCCTTCATTACTCTGATTTTCCTCACTAACTCAAGAAGTCAGCTTTGGACAGAAACATGAGAATTAAATTACTTTTCCCCACAATTATAATCGGGAGACTGAATGAATCAAAAGATATTTATTGTTTTGGGATTTGAAAGCCCATGGTCATCATTTTGTAGTATGATTTTATGGCTATCAATACATGAGACTACAGATTCACCTCTAACTTCTCAACCATTTACTTCAAATGCACTCTTACTTTTAACTAGAAATTTCTCTTTTGTTTTTTCTTTGGTATACATTTTTCATTTGTGTTTTGTTTTGCCTCCTTAGGCTTGTGGCTCATGCAGAAATTAAAGAAATCTGGATCCCTTTTGCAGCTGACCTTCAGGGATAATGCTGATTTGCGAAAATGTTTCCTGTACCAACTAAGCCAAAAAACAGGTGAGTGGTTCTATCTGCAGCTGCGCTCGTGATTTCAAGCTCCAGATTCAGCTCCTAAAACACAAATTATCTTTAATGCTATGTTGATCCACTCATGTTGGGTAAGGGAGGAGGTCTGGCAAACAGTCTCCTCAATCTATTAGGAGTTTAGCAACCTCCAGGAACTCGTAGCACATGAGAGATGAGAGCCAGAATGTGTGAAGGGTCATTGTGACCCACAAAAACTGCAGCTTCAATTTCCCAACAGTCTTTTAGTGTTCTGATCACATAGGGCCAGGATCTGTGTGTTACCCTCACTGGGCACAGATGAACCTACACAAAGACTGGATAAGATGTCCCTGTGGGTTGACTATGTGGTTGGGTTGAATTCTTCCTACACAGTCCTGATCTTGCACCATCACTCATTCTGTGAGGAGGAATGCAGAGAGGGGAGAAGATCCCATCTGCATGATGGGCATGGTCACAAAGGTCAGTGGCCATCATGACCCAGTGATGTCTATGCCCAGTAAGGGATTAGAGCTATCAACTGAATGGCCTGCTCAGTGCTCCCAAGCAAGTCAGCCTGGTCCAGAGTCAGTCCCCTGGTGCACAGTCCTCCATAATTCTATAAACACCTCTGACACATTGGCACCTTCAGCAGTAGGTGAATGTGGCAAAGCTACCAATTGCTGTATGATATCGGGTGGTCCCTTACCTGCTCTGGGCCTCTGAATGTCAGATCAAAGTCTCAGGGTTACCTCCAGGTGGGGGAGAAATTTGGGCAGGATTGGGCAGAGAGGAATGTGGACTGCAGTGTGGTCATCCCATAGGCCTTAGTTTATGCCGACATGAGAGTTTGGGGGCTGAGGTTGCCCTACAGTGCTATTCTGAAATGGTACGAGGTGTCAGTTGTATCCTGCCTAGCCCCATATCAGCCAGCCATTGGTGCAGGCTGTGTCCTAGTATGTGATCTTAAAATAAGATCTTTGCTGTAGGTGAGAGCACCCACTTCAGTGAAAGGACAATGAATTGCAGGCTATCAGTTGTCCTTCTGCCCAGCAGCATCTGGGACTCTGTCTTGAGGTAGGAGCTGGGTGCTCACACACCACCCAGAGCTCATCATGGGCCCTAAGGCCTCCAGAACAATGGTGTGGACTTGGAAGATCCCTCTATGCCATGGAAAACTGATTATTCTTGGCCCATAATGTGGTTA
>RJWT010032164.1:0-14185 GCA_004365215.1 Cuniculus paca | reverse complement strand
TTTGAAGAAAAGGAGAGACATTATGGTAGTCACTTGATTTCCTGTTGTCTTGTTTTGAAGTTCTGTGTTGCTTGCATTGTTCTGTTCTGATTTGTTCTATTAGGCTTTATTTTGTTTTGTTTTATTCTCTTTAAAGTAAAAAAATTTAAAAAATGGAGTCATACTTGGCATGTTTACTAAAACATACTTCATCTTCATCATACTAAAATATGATATATATTTTTATTTAAAGAGAATTCATAGATATTAGAAGTCTGTATATTTTCATATGCTTAGCTTTATTTTTCATTTGTTAAAAACATTTTTCTGATGATTAAACACAGAAAATCTATGAAGAAAAATTTCATATTTAGCATATAATCACATATTTATGGCAGGTAATGAAACTTTTCATGTGTATTTTTTTGCTGATTATATTTTATTTCATTTTGAAAAATAATATATATTTGGAATTAAAACACTGGACACATCAGCTCAGTGTGGTATACTTGCCAGTAATCCCAGGAGAACTACTGGAGGTTGAGGCC
Source organism: Cuniculus paca (assembly GCA_004365215.1). Taxonomy (NCBI): domain Eukaryota; kingdom Metazoa; phylum Chordata; class Mammalia; order Rodentia; family Cuniculidae; genus Cuniculus; species Cuniculus paca. Next base: position 13,658 of record RJWT010032164.1, on the reverse strand, counting down.
AGAGAATAATGAATTGGTACCTAGTTTGGACAATTTAGTGACTTTGCAAGATCCAGTTTTAAAATTAAAAAAAAAATTAAAACCTAGGAATGTAGCTCAGTGTGAAGGCCCTGGGTTCAAACCCTAGTGGCCAAAAACAAAACAAAACAAACAAACAAACAAACAAAAAAATGATGTGATGATAATTTTCAAAGTTTTTGTCAACCTTGAAGTTTAATGTTTCTGAGTTTTTTTTTTTTGTTTTTTTTTTTTTTTTGCATTGTAACAGTATACCTTCATGGAAGCCCCAGAAAATAAATTCAGTTTTGGTTTTAGAAAAATCAGCTTTGAAATATAGCCTTCTAAGCAATATTTTATTATCTTATGCATCCGTTAAGGTGTGAAATCAATAATTCAACCACTCAGTGGAGCATTTAATTTTTTCTCAGTATTTTTAAGAGAAGTCTCTATGTGCTTCCAATCTGACATTTTTTTCTTTTATACTGCAATCCTACAAGTAAATAACCTTTTAAAGTCATTAAAACTTGATGGAAAATTAGTAGAGTTATGATACATGGTAGAGTTATGATAGAGCTGTGATTCATTTTACTTTGCAGCGAGAGAAATGGATAGATCTAATAGCCTTGTGTGATTTTATGACACGTGAAGTAGTGTCTACTTTATAAAGGGAGGATGTTTGAAACTAGACACAAGAATGCTTTACTCCACTATTAAGAGAGTAGAGAGCTCTTCGCAAGTACTCAGATGAGGACTACAATTTTCTGTCCTTGACAACTTAAGAAAGATTCAAGAAAGGAAGGTATTCTTCAGTAATGGTTCATGAGAACAGTCTCTCTCCCTAGCTGCCTAGGGAAGGCAAGCTTAAGAGTGATGAAAGAATATTGCTGAAAGTGCGTGCTTTTGGGTGTTTTTGAGGTGTGTTGTAGCTGTCACTGAGTGTGAACTCTTATCGATTATTATACTGATGTTAGAATAATGATGGCCACAGAACAGGTAGTTTAATTTGAATTGCATTTGTTTTTGTTCTTGTTTTCTTTTTCATAGTGGCAGGAATTGAACCCAAGGACTTCTAAGCTACAACCCCAGCATCCTCCTCCACCACTGTTTAAATTTATAGATTGGCTCTTGCTATCTTGCCAGGCTGTCCCTGAATTTGTGGTCCTTCTGTCTCAGCCTCAGTACATTATGTTTCTAGAATTCATGCAAATAATGACAATATTTAAAAAAAATTTTTTTAAATAAAAAACTATTATCTCCCATACTTTGGGTAAGAGAAATTCAGGAGCAGCTTAGTTGGAACCTTCAGGTCCTCAAAGACACTCAGGTTATAGTAAAGATCTCAGAAAGGTTGCAGTGACTTGAAGGCTGGCCTAGGGCCAGATGATGACTCGCTAGGTGGCTCTCTAAAATGCATGGCAGTGTTTTGCTTGTGGTTGACAGGAGACATCCATTCCTTTTCACAGAGATAACTGAGAGTTTTCATGACTGTGGTGCTTTCCCTGGAGTGACAGATACAAGAGAAAGCAAAGCAGAAGACAAAAATTTCCTTTATGAACTAGCCTCAGAAATTTTATATCTTTGTTCCCAAAACATACTATTGTTAACATACATCAACTTTGTTCAGAAAGATGGGGAATACATGACCACATGAACTCCAGGAGTAAGGGCTGTTGGGAGGCATCAGGTAGGTAGATTAGCACAGACTGGAGTAATTCTTGACAATTATGAATGAACCTGGTCTTGGGAAAAAAAGTGCTTCTCCATAGCATTTCTTCATCTCTGTTTTTTGTTCCTCCGTGTTTAACAATCTGTTTTCAAATTTCAGAGCTTTCAAGTTGGTGCTTGATTTCTCAGGTCTCTGTATAGTGCCTTTCTCTTTTCAGGCATTCAGCAAATATTTTTTTGAAGGGAAATAAACTGTTAATCACTGTTTATGCCAGTAAATAAATCATTGCATTCATAGACTTCACCTATTATGATAGCTACTTTTCAAAATAAGATCAATACATTCAAAGTAAGAGATCAATAGTTGGCATCATCTCCTTCAAATGTATTTTTAATTCAATGAAATTATTCTGAAATATACAAAGTGCAACTTTAAATCCCTAAGGTAAATATTAAGTGCAGTAGGGAGACTTCCTAATTTGCACTAATTTCGCTGCTCTAAATCACCTATAAAAGGTGATTTTGTTTTGTTTCATGGAAAACACTGTTATTGTCTCATTCAGCATATTCTTTTGCACAATGTAGAAATACATGACTCAGAAAAATTGTATATTTCATATTTAAACAAGGACAAAACATAGTGTTATTTCCATGAGAAACTTGAGATTAAGGTAACAAGTTTTATCATTTCCTGTGAAAGTTGACACAATGTGATCTCAATTTCCCCCAACAGAGTAGGAAGGAATGGATCATCTTTTATACATGTTTATTTTCTAGTTCATGTTTTAGAGATTCTAGAATTTATACTTGTGATTAGCTCTGAAAGACTCTTTAGGCCTTTTTACTTTAAACTTTTAAACCTTTTTTTTTTTAATTTTTGCATTAAAACTGTTTGGACCAAGAAATCTCCAAATGTCAGATTGGTCAGCAATGAAGAAATAAATGGAAACTAATGACACTCGTCATGCTGGTGATGTGAATGACTTATTGGACCCAATCATTTAAGGTTTTCATAAAGTCAATATCAGGGAAAGAAATCAGTCTCTTATTATGGTAACTGTATTTGTTCTGTCAGCATTCTGTGATGTATTTCAAACCTGTGGCTAGGATTAGGATATTATAAATGGTGGAAAAATGGAAGGCTCATTAATTCTTTTATACCTACAGGTGGAAGACATGCAGTGGGCTCACAGAGAACACCCACACCCATCATCCGTCTGCAGCCTGCCATGTAAGCCTGGGGAGAGGAAGAAAACAGTGAAAGGTGTCCCTTGCTGCTGGCACTGTGAGCGCTGTGAAGGGTACAACTACCAGGTGGACGAGCTATCCTGTGAAATTTGTCCTCTGGACCAGAGACCGAACATCAACCGCACAGGGTGTCAGAGGATCCCCATCATCAAATTGGAGTGGCATTCTCCCTGGGCTATGGTGCCCATGTTCATTGCAATATTGGGAATCATTGCCACCACCTTCGTGATTGTGACCTTTGTCCGCTATAATGACACACCTATTGTGAGGGCTTCAGGACGAGAACTTAGTTATGTGCTACTAACAGGGATCTTTCTCTGTTATTCAATCACCTTTTTGATGATTGCAGCACCAGATACAATCATCTGCTCTTTCCGCCGGATCTTCCTAGGACTTGGTATGTGTTTCAGCTATGCAGCCCTTCTGACTAAAACAAACAGAATCCATCGAATATTTGAGCAGGGGAAGAAATCTGTCACAGCACCCAAGTTTATCAGTCCAGCATCCCAGCTGGTGATCACTTTCAGCCTCATTTGCATACAGCTTCTTGGGGTGTTTGTGTGGTTTGTTGTGGATCCCCCACATACCATCATTGACTATGGAGAACAACGGACACTAGACCCAGAGAATGCCAGGGGAGTGCTCAAGTGTGACATTTCTGATCTCTCATTAATTTGTTCACTTGGATACAGTATCCTCTTGATGGTCACTTGTACTGTTTATGCCATTAAAACAAGAGGTGTTCCAGAGACTTTCAATGAAGCCAAGCCTATTGGATTTACCATGTATACCACCTGCATCATTTGGTTAGCTTTCATTCCCATCTTTTTTGGTACAGCTCAGTCAGCAGAAAAGGTAAGTGGCAGGAAATGCATTTGACAACCAATTCCTTGATTTAACTCCTTTTTTTTTTTAACTTCTTCTTTTAGTATGCTTTTTTGTTTCTTTTTTGGTCCAATTATATTCTCTCAAGATGCTTTAGTTTGTGCTATTCTTTCTCAAGGTCATATTGATTTGAATATGTATGGAAGAATGCTGAATTTTCCATGAAAAATACTTTACTACACCCTTTTTGGAAAAGCTCAAGATTGACAGAAGTCACATCACTTTCTGGGTCTCTCTTCTCAGCTCTGTTTTCTGCTAACATCACTGTTCTTTTCCAAAATGTTAATTAAAAGCAGGAGAGAGAAAAGAAAGATGTGGCTCTCAGGGGTGATCTGTCCCAAAAATATCCCATTGCATGACAAATGCCTCATTTTTTCTTTTCCTGTGACTCTCAGAAGAAACCATTCCTTGATAATTATGATTTTAGTGATGGAAGCAAAACATGTGGTAGTGAAAACAACCACACCAGAAAGAAACTGAAATGGTTTGGTACAATTTCAGGTCTCTTACTAATTATTCTTAGCCTTGATCTTGTTACTTTTCTGAATGTGGGGGATGACAGTGAGGGGTAATGAAGACTACAATGGATTATTATACAATGTAGCATATAATCTTTTTAGAAAATGAAGATCAATTGAATCTCTCAAAGTAATTGCTTTTGTCACTTATTTCTCATTAACTGTTCTTACATAAAATGCTACTAGTAAAGAGTATCAGTATGTGAAAGGGAGCATTTGTTGAACTACATAAAGAACTATTCAATTATAAATAACATATTTTGCAACTGGGTACTTTGTATAACACAATTTTGTGTTGTTCTAAAACTTACCTTAAAATTTACTACCTGCTATTTTCTGTAAAAGAATCTTTTATTGTTGAAAAACAATATATAGCAAAGGAACTAAGATTAACTCTGAATTCCAAGATCTGGATAATGGGATGGAGATAAACAGGCTTGTAGAACAGAGGCAAAAGCCATCACCCTACAGTGGTAGTAGATACTTTAATGTTAATGTACATGTGAGAAAGCTTTTTCAAAGTGAGAATGTGAAGATTGTTGTATTGTCCATCGTCGTAAGTTTAAAGAAATCGAACAGTCTGGGGACAATTCCATTGCTATAATTTTTCAACTGAAGTTCTCCATGACTTAAAATCCCATCAAGGTTAGAGAGAAAGTTCTCAATAAGGGGATGAAGAGCTCATTAGGATGAGCACTCTCATCAGAGTACACCAGTGTACTCTCCAACTATATTTAAACAAAAAATGTACTACAGCAAACTTGCTACTGAATACAGTGAACTTGACATGAATTCTAGAGCCTTTGAGATTTTCTAATTGCATGACCTGGCTGGATATCCATGGATATTTATGTAGAGCCAAGCATGAGGCAGGAAAGTAAAAGTCAGATAGCTTGGGACTCATTCTAAAAATTGGAAAGTACATTTTTTCAGATATGGTTGGGAATCTGTTGGGATAAAACTTGCAAATTAAATTAAGAAATAATGTATGAATTAGTAAATAAGCCTCTCAACATTTATTTATACACTGTGATTTTTTGGAATAGTTAGGGAAAAATAATGTTTTTCAAATTATGAAAATGTCCACAAAATATGAATTATTAATCATATCAATTTAAGAGGTTCTTATACTTGTACTCGAATCATATTTGTATGCTGTTTTACTTAGAGAGATCCATGATAAGTAGTTTATTCTGTTTTCTGGAAAATGAAAAAGACTTGAGCCAAACAAAATCTCCTGAGCTCACATCTAACTTTTTTCTTTTCTTTCTCTTCCTTTACCTTTTATGAAGTGCAGCCTACTCTTACTTTGACTTTTTAATTTTGACATATAATGACTTTTAAGAATGGGAGGAGGGCAAATATAAATGCTGCTAAATACTTTTTCTATTCAGATAACTCAGTGCCTCAGTTTTTAGGCTAAGTTAAATCATAGTCTTATAATTAGGGTACTGGACATCATTACAGTAGTTGATGAATCATATTATTACATTTCTAAAAGGCAATTTTAAAAAACACCATTTTTCTGTTAGAACAATAATGTTGCAGAGTGATAGCTCCTCCTTGAGGAGCTGTCCTTGAGACACATATTTGGGGGTGAAAAGGACAAACAAGATGGTAGTTAGAGGCTGCCCTGTGTTCTTGAGCCCACGAGAGCTGTACATTTTTTCGAAAGCCTGGAGGTTACATGGGTGTGAATATATCCATGCATCTAGAGGTAAGATTGAATATGGCTATCGAAGTTCCTGCATCTTTTTTAGTTCTGTGGAATCAAAGTAAGTCTAACAAGTACTGTGTAAAGCAAATGATAAAATATGTTCATTGGAATGTATTTTGTATTTATGATACAGTTGAGTATGGAACAGACTCTAGAAATCAATGAGAAACACTAACTTGGAATTTTCAAGACACTGTGGAGTCCACAAATTATTTAGCCTTGGAGTTGTTGAATTTAGACCAACTCCACATAAAGAACTACTGAATTATAAATATTTTAGATTTTGCAACTGGGTACTTTGTGCAGCACAATTTTGTGTTATTCTAAAACTTACCTTAAAATTTACTACCTGCTACTTTCTGTAAAAGTATCTTTTATTATTCAAACACAATACATAAAAGAATTGAGAACATTTTCGCACATTGCTAAAACTACTGAAAAGAACATTAAAAAGAATAAAACTTTTATATCTCTAACACAAGACTTTAAATAAGTTTTATTAACTTTGGAGGAACAAAGAACTGGTCAGTCCTGTATTTTCATTTATAATGCTCAGCCACTTAGCCCCATGTTATCAACTTGAAGTGTCTGCAACTGCTAGGCAGCACATACATCCATTAATTCAGCAGATCTTTATTGAGCCGTGTGTCGGGCACTGTGCTAATTATTGGATCCTTGTCAATCTGCTTCCTAGAGTATTCACTGTGAGGCTCAGCCTGGCTTCCAGCCCTGTCTTCCTGATGGTTGTTAGCACCAGCGAGGTACTGAGTTCAAGGGCAGAACATGGTGAAGGATCAGATCTGAAAGGAGAAAGCCAAGAACTAAGCATCTTATCCATTAGTGGCACAGAATTTATATCACAAGAAAAAGCATAAGAGAAGATTTTCTTTCAATATATGTTTGATTATAACTTCTCAGAGTAATATCTATAGCAGAAAACTCATCATAGCATACAGGTCTCTGAAATTACAAGAAGGAAGAAGCAAAGGTAAAATTAATTAAACAATTTAGACAATTGTTTTGGAAAACATTCTAAGAACACCAAGTTAGAAAAAGAAATTGTCTCAGAACATGGAGGTTGTAAACTCTTAGAAGGGTATTTTCATCACCATTTAATTTCCCTATACTCTCTTGTCATTTTCATATTTTGAAATGAGGTTGAATAATACTTTTCAATGGATTTTAAAGGTATCATTTGTCTTTAAACTGCTGAATTTTGCCAAATCAGGGCATAAATGTAGTTTTTTTTCTTTTCCTGCACAGAAGTGGTATGAAGGAGGGTGGACATACTGAGCATGGCAATAGATGAATGCAAACTTGTATAGTGTGCTGAAAAGACAAAATAAACTATAATTAACTTCATAGTCAGGAAGAGAATCCTTAGGGATGATTCGGGGCTGTTGGGATGGCAGAAATCTCCTAAATACATATTTTATTCTCTCTAATTGGGTCCATAAAGTAGAGATGATCAGACAAGGGCTATGACATTGCCAAGCTCTAAGAGCCACAGTGCTTCAACCAGAGCATCAAATGGAAACAAAGCAAAACAACTTCAAATTAAAAAAAAAAAAACAACCCTCAGAAATGGCAAAAACCCCTAGCAAATCCTGAACCACTTTTACTTTCTTCGCCCTCCTGGGTGCATAATGTAGCATCTATCTAGTTATTCAAGTCAGAAAAGTAGGAATTATCTTTGACTGAGTCCTCCACTCACTGCCACCCTGTATGTGCTCCTCTCACTTGTGAACACCATTCTATATAAATTCATTGACCATAAGCATTGTCTCTCTGATGCTTACCTCAGTGAATACATCTTGTCTCAGAGCCCTTCATATAGCACGTTCTTAAGAGCTGTCCATTGAACAAGTGTAGTCAATTGCACAACAGTAAATCAATGTAACTTGAACGCTTATCTGTGATTTAAATTAGGGCACAACACAATACAAGAATCATCTATATATGCATCTTATTGTGATTCTGGCTACAGAAACATATCTTTCTGAAAATGAATTTTCTTATTTAATAGTGCACTGCATATATTTCTTTAAAAAATCTCATTATCACCAATTTTGAAATAGGGACACTAAATATTTAGGGAAAGAGGCAAGAAGAATTATTTATAGTTGTCATTCACTCTGTATAAATGTCAGACAGTGAAGGAGAATTCATGCAGCCACCTGACCTTTCTGCCATGCTACCTTCCCTGGTCCTTTTGCTGTATCTCTGTGTAGAGGCACAGAGGTGCAGAAGTGCAGAGAAAACTGGGACAGAAAGCAAAAGCATGAACTTTGATATGTGAGGGCTTGGGTTCCATTCCTAAACTTGCTAAACTAGCAGAAAAAACAAAGGCAGGAAGCTGTTCTTCTGAAGACAGAGAAATTCTCCTAGAGAATGCCAATCTCACTATGGAGCCATTAAAACATTACCTGCTGTATGTATCAAGTATGTTTTCAAACTAGAGCAGACTTTATTTGTTATTATTTGAAAGGGCAGGAAGATGGATAATTAAACACATACACACACAACTGCCTTTGTCTGATTATGCTACTTTTTCTGTACTAATAGATACCTCACGCCTATTTGGCCGAAGGTTATACAAGCCATGGGTCAGAAAAAAGCATTTAACACATAATCAGCAAGGAATGAATGTTGAGTGTTATCACATTATGCTATTAATCATGAGAGTGTTACATCTTCAGCACCTAGCATTATATGTGTTCTGAAGTAGATTCTTAAAAAGATATCTGTTTAGTGATATATTCACATAAATTGACTCAGAGGATCTGAGTTGATTTATCCAGATAATTATCTCCATTTTTCCAGCCACTTAACCACATCTGTGCAACCCCCAAGTCTGAACTGTTTTCTCAAACTTAGAGACTTGCCTGAGAGTGTAGGTTATATGATTCAAGCAGTGAAACAGGGCCAGAAGGAGACAAGAATCTGTAGGATAAGGAGAAAGAGTTGATCCCGAGGCAATATGTACCTGTCTTCAAATATTTAGCAGGAAAACGTGGAGGGAAGCAAAGATTCCTTAGAAAGCAGTGGTGAAATCTTCCCATTACAGTTCGACACAAGCATTGTGTGAAGCAGTGCTGAGATTAATAATAAAATTTTTGCTCTAGAAAGAATAGTCTGGATGAGACAAAAAGAACTTGAAGAACCAAAAGTAAGAGTGACCATGCAATGTGGACAGTGATGGAAGAAATACTCAGGCTAGATCAGAACAGAGGTCACTTTCAAGCCATAACTGTCTCCTTGCATTTCTCTATTTCCTTAGAAAGGGGGGAAAGGGAAGTGGGAACAACTATCGGTATCCTCCTTGTGTGTTGTAACTGTTGCTTATTGCTTTGCTGTGCTATGTTGGAAATGTCTGGCATTTTTGTTCCTTGCTAGTTTGCAGTCATCTGTAGCAGATCTCTTTGAAGGCTTCCGTGATGTCTCAGGTGGTAGAACTATTTCTCATACAGTGTCCAATTCGATTGGTTCTTGGTAAGGCCTATTATATCAGATAGTTTCAATCTACTTGGGAGAGGATAAAAAAATTGAAAGCAAAGAAACAGAGAAAGCATTAATATGATCTCATTTGTGCAGTTAGTTCAAATAATGTGACTGAAATTTAAGTGAGAAAATAAGGTAAGGAGATTCTGAGGTGCAAAGAGGCAGAATTTTTAAGGAACCTTTCTTGAGAATTCTGTCTTATCTGTGTTTGTTTTTCAGTTTGTTTTACATATTATTGGTGTAGAAAATTTCTAACCTTTCACAGTAGAGGCAAATCATTTATCTACCTTTTTTGACAACATAAAGGAATATTTGCTCAATGAACCTTGTTTAGATTTCATAATCCTTTTTTTCATGGCTTTGAGGAAGTTGTAGGGCCTAAGACTACTTAAAACAAACAAGTGGTTTTTAGTGACATTGTGGTATTTTTCTCATCCATTGTTTTTAAAAATTAAAATTGATTTTTATAAAAAGTTTTAAATTTCGTATGTCCAAATTATAATACTTTAATCAAGTAAACCACTAAATATTCAACATAGGTTCTTGGTCCTAGAGCTAAAACATCTCATTCAAAATGGCTTAGTTGTCTGAATTCTATTGAGAAATCTGGACACTAGATGTGATTAAGAGTAAAAGATGAGTTTTTGCAGGGTCCTAGTGATCACAAATTAACTTAAAGATGTTTAGTGGAATGACATACAGATAGCCTTATTTTTTTATATTTAGACCAACTCTTAAGGATACCTCAGATTGTATAGAATCCCATGAATCTTTTACTTATTGTAACTTCAAGTTACATTTTGCATGATTCAGTAGATGCTTATATCTCATGGAAATACACAGGGTCACAGAAAGACCAGATTGTAAGCAAATAGTTCCTTTTGATTGAAACCATGTATACATTTTTATGCTGGGAAATTTTAAAAATACATATTTTTATATGAGTTAATACTACCTTTCTCAAAACGTAGGAAAATATTTAACCAAGTATTAACAACAATTACAGTCTATTTAAAATAAATGCAAAGCAGATACATTTTAATGTTAAAATAAGTATAAGAATAGATATTTAATCTGGGTTCTAGTTCAAAATAAAGACTGGCACAAGCACACACATCTCTTCCCTTTAAAGTAACAGTGAAATGATAGAAGACAGTATGACGGAAAGAAAGAAAAAAAAAGAAAAAAAATACCACAGTGATATATGTGCACCCATGTTTATAGCAGCACAATTTGTAATAGCCAAATCTTGGAAACAACCCAAATGCTCATCAACTGAGGAATGGATAAAAAAGATGTGATATTTTTATATAATGGAGTACTACTCAGCTATAAAGAAGGATCATGTTGAGGTTTTTATAGGCAAATGGATGCAACTTGAGACCATACTCAAAAGTGAAATAAATCAAACTCATATGCATAAATAGCATATTGGCTCCCTAGGGTAAGAAACTGAAAGAATAAATAAGATCCAAAGTCTTCAATAAATATTGTGAAAGGGTAAGAAACTGCTCAAAGGGGAAAATAACTTGGTTAGGGAAAAGGAGAAAAGAATGAAGGGAAAAGAAAAAAGATATCATTTTGTATATATACACTTAAAATAGCTTAGATGATTGTACTACTAATTCTATATTAGTTCTTGGAACAAAATAGTTAACACTCATAGAATTAGATCAATCTTTCATGACCATATCTGGTAAGCTGAGTAACTCTTTTGAAGATAACTATGTAAAATAACCACCTTTGTTAAGTTCCATCCACCTTGCTTTGAAAGCCTATATTGTTATTATTTTGGATTTTTTGTTATTATTGTTTGTCTCTTTTGTTTCTTGTTTTTCTTGTATTTCGCTTTTTCTCCCTTTAAAATAAAATAAAACAAAGGAAAGAGAAAGAAGGTGGAGAGAAATATAGAATTCATTTTACTGTTTAAACCAATGTTACATGAAAAACAACTTTAGATAATCTTGAAAAGTCAGTGGCATCAGATTTATGGAGAAATTAGAACAGAGAAATCACAATCCAAGAAATGTCACTGCCTCATAGGAAAGTCCCAACAAATTTTAAATCAAGAATAAACAAAAACCTGGAGCAGGCGTGACAGTGGCCTTCAGAAAGATGCTTACATAACTGTATTTCAAGGTACCTGCACCGGTTGGGTGCCTCCTTCTGCCTTCTGCTCCAGCTTTGTTTTCAAGAGGGTAAGGTTAAAATTATAATCCGTAAGGAATGGAAATTTTCTGATTTAGGACTTCTCATGTGAGCATAAGGCACTGAAAAGGGAGGAAAAGAATTTGAAGTAATTTTAGTTTAGATGTGGATGAAGGGAGGTGGGGAAGTATAGGAAGTGGAATTCTATCCTGAATAGATATTTCAGCTCTTGCAGCAAGTTCCTCCTAGAGTGAGCCCCAAATCTCCTTGTCTGCTAGTAGCCATACATTTTTAGAGAAGTAAGTCAAGTGAAATGATTATTAACTCACAAATTTATAGTCTTAAAGAAAACAAGACTCACTAGAAATCTTTATCAATCAGGTTGCCTGGATAATCATAATTAGCCATCAACAGTTATAGATTATAAGACAATGATGAAAACCAACAGTATAAACTAAAAAATTGGAAAAAGAAATAAAATAGAATGCCTCTAAAGAAAAAGATCCTAGAAATAATTCACAATATATGAAAAGTTTTAAAAATCATCATTTTTTAAGAGATGATCAAGAAAATATTGAACACAACACACGTGTAGTGTGTGTCAAAGACTAATATGGAATGTATGTATGTCAAAAACCAACATGGAATAAGAAAATGATCTTAGATATTAAAATTCTGAGTAGAGATTAAAATTAAAATCTTTTGAATGAAGAAATGAATGAATGATTTTGAATTTGTAAAACGACTCAACAATTCTTGATCATTACAAATTATTTAGGAATTTTCTTTTCTTTGGGGCTAATACAGTTGTCAGGTAAATAATTTGGAAAGGTCACAGTTTAATTATCAGCTTATTGCTGGCAATTTCATCTCATCCAAACTGTTTAGTAAATATTTTCCATATACAAAGATCTATTCTTGGTATGTATGGAAATGCACAAATGAGTAAGAAGTGGTTACCAGGTTTTGTTTTGTTTCATTTTGTTTTGTCTTTCAGGGTCAACTGGTGGGGGGGCTAATGCCAACCACACTCATGTGTGGTACAGACAAAGTAAGATAGTGGAGGTCATGGGGCTAGGGCTGGTGAGAAGAAGCCATATGGGAATGAAGATTGTTTCCATGAGGAAAGTAAGAATTAAAATAGGTCTTGAAAGATGGAGAGAAACAGATGGAACCAGACTTCTCGATAACAGAACAATGGGCTGAAGTATTCAGAAAAAGGAAAGTCAGGCACTGCTGATGTGAAACTGAGTGAAAAATTATTTGAAGTTTGGGAGAGTCACAAAGGGAGCTGGGTGAACATATATCCTTAATTTCACTGTAAGTAGCACCTTTTTCCCCCCACATGATTATAAATGATAGAACAAGCATAGTCAAAGCAATCACAAAATACAGCGAATATTTAAAAATATTACAGTAAAAGACACACTGCCATTTATCCTCCTCAAAATATTCCCTTTGTTTTCACACACTTATCCCATTGCTCTTGCTACTTTATGAAGCAGTTGTGGGAGTTCTCTTTCATGAGTCTCCTTAGTTGGACTATCATGGAAGCCTAGATGTCCTGAATCCACTCAGATGTGTACTTTTTGTAGTCATGTTGACTTTGGAGAAGACCCAGAAGTCTCCCAGTGCAAGTTATGGTAAACAGGATGGATGAGAACACATCACAATGTTTTTAGGAACCTCCTTTTTTGTTGGATGGCATTGGCCATTTGATCACAAGACATCCACAAAGACATTCACAGAAGAGAACCTCTGGAACTGTTTCAGAAAGTGGCAAGAAGGGATAACTGTGTTGGGAGAGAGAGAGTATTTTGAGGAGATTAATGTCAATGTGTCTTCCACTGTAATAAACTTTTTAAAATATAAGGACATTCCACACCATAAGATCAACCAATGTATTTTCAATGCAACGACATTTTGTAAGATTTCTCTGTCAGTGGTGTGTTGAATATACTGTAGTGCACAAGGAT
>RJWT010032163.1:0-14188 GCA_004365215.1 Cuniculus paca | reverse complement strand
AGGGTGAGAGCCTGCTGACTGGGAGAGAGGAGCCCACCCTGTGGATGGTCTAGGGAGAGACTGGTGCAGTTTGACCTGGGTAGTCCTTGCAGAGAGGTTGATATAGAGGTGAGGGGCAGAAGCAGGAGGAGCTAGCGGAAGGCAGGAGATATGAACTGGCCCCTCTGCTGGTCCATGGCTGTTGCTTCTTGCCCACCATTTGGAGACTAGCTTTGCTGACCTGGCCACTGTCTGTTGCCGTGTGGTAGCATTTGTCAGCATTACAGAGCCTCCTGTGTATTTCAGCACTGCTCACTGGTGTTCTGTCTGCTGGTGTAGAGCTTTCTGAGGCCAGGCACTTGCCTATCCTGGGCACTGCTGTGCCCTCAGTGTCCAGCAGATGACCAGAGTGTTGAATAAGCCAGTAAGAGTCAGCAGGTGACTGAGCAGAAAGTGAGCATGTGACAGTGTGTTCTCATGCAGCCTGGGAACATGTGTGCAGTGCAGGCACCAGACAGTATTCTGAGGGTGAGGGTGGCCTGCCTTCTGCAAGGGCTGATGCTCAAATTCCTCCTCTCTGATCTAGCCCTCCACCTGCTGCAGCACACCTGTTCTGTATTGAGCCAGATGGGCAATGGTGTCACCTGTTGCCATATACAGTAGGTAAACGGATGGATGCAGTTATCCTTCTTCACCACAGAAGAGCAGCCTGCGAGCTGCCATTTGCTGACGCTGACTCTAGGGTACCCCCTCAAGAACTTGTCATCACCAGTCACCTGGCCACTGTCCACTGACCTCAGAGACACTTGGCACAGCCCTCTGTCATGCTATACTGAGAGCCCTTTCTCCAGGAGAGGGTAGCATGAGTTCCAGCTCATGGGCCCAGTGGCAACGTTGTGTTGTCCTCACAGGCTCCGTCGCTTCTGCCATTACATTGTCACCATGCGGTACTTTGAGATGGTCATCCTTGTGGTCATTGCCCTGAGCAGCATTGCCTTGGCTGCTGAGGACCCTGTGCGAACAGACTCATCCAGGAACAATGTGAGTGGCTGTGAGGGCTGAGCCTGCCACCAGGCTATGGGGCTGCATGGGGCACGTTCCCAGGGCTGCAGGGCTGGCATGGTGCCTGGAGGTCCTGTCTCCTTACCCAACACCCCTCCTCCCTGTCTGTGTCCTCCCTCTAGGGGTGTGGGTCAGAGTCAGGGTTGCCACTGGAGGGGGCCTGGACCCCAAGGGACTCCTGTGTTAGTGTGCCCCCAAATGGTTGACGGTCATCTGCTCAGAGATCTAGGGGAAAGCTGGAGCCCCAGAATGGTGCTGGCTCTGCTTCTGGCCCAGCTGTGGAGAGTAACCCTCCTTTTGGTTCTAGGCTCTGAAGTACATGGATTACATCTTCACAGGTGTCTTCACTTTTGAGATGGTCATAAAGGTGAGTCATGTCCCCATGGACCATGCAGGGTGTTGGGGAGTGGACAAATGGGACTGTGCACAGTGGTGCTGTGGGTCTGCTGTGTCATGATGTTTTCTGAGAGTCACTGGGGGGCCTCTGTCTGCATGCTGCCCTTTGGGGCACTCCCAGTGGGACCTGGTCTTGTTGCTTGGCTCCTGAACACATGGCTCATGGGCATGTGTGGGCTCACCAACTCTCCAGGGTTCCCTGGTGCACCTGGAGGAGGGGCCACATGACATTGCCAAGAGGATAAGGAGACCTAGGATGTGAGGTAGCTGAAGGGCTGTGGGGGTATAGGCCACAGACCGAATTTCGGTGGATTGTGTTTGGCCATACTTTGAGTGTACCATGCCACTGCAGCCTTCATTTTCCTTCACAGAGTGACCCTTGTCCACATCTGATGGGGTGGCTCTTGTGTGTGCTTGCATAAGTGTACATTCACTGCAGGTGGACATGCATGCGTATGTGTACACTCATAACTTCAGTGCAGCTTAAGGTGTGAGGTGCACACACAAGGTTGATTTTATGTACGGAGCACTTGGAAGGGTATGTGAACATATTACCCTGCTGTTTCACATACAGTAAAATCTGCTGGAGGGTGACTCTCATTTCACAAATGAGACAGCTGAGGCACTTTCAAAAACGTACAGTATGCCTACCATAGTGGTACATTCCTCTAATCCCAGCACTTTGGGAGACCAAACCAGAAAAATCTCAAGTTGCAGCCCAGCCTGGACAACTTAGTAACTTAATGAAACCCTGTCTCAAAATAAAAAATGAAAAAGGGCCAAGGATGTAGTTCAGTGCAAAAGCCCTGGGTTCAATCCCCAATATCAGGAAGAAAACAAAACAAAACTAAACTAAACAAAACAAAAGAAGGGGAAAATGCACAGTACTACGAGTGATAGAGCCAGGATATGAGTAGAGATCTGTGAAATTCCAACCAGTTGTTCTTCCCATTGGCCTGAGCTAATCCTCTGGGGTCTGGGCAGGGGGTGAGGGCCCTAGGGTCCAGTGTGTGCCTACTGCCCAGTGATGGAGGGGCAGATGGAGACAGAGGCCTCACTGTCTTATTAGGGCTCCAGGGAGGTTGGGAATGCAGGAAGACTGTTGGGATATTTGGATCAGAGGCCCTACTGAGACTGTTAGAGGGTATGGCCTGTCAGGGTGTGGGGAGGATTACCAGAGTGGCACTGCTGCCTCAGATGTGCAGTGTACTCTGTGGCTGGGCTGGCTCTGCCTCTCTCTCCTGGGGTAGAATGCACTCTACAGTGTGCTTCTCCCCTGCAGATGATTGATTTGGGGCTGCTGCTCCACCCTGGAGCCTATTTCCGGGACCTGTGGAACATTCTGGACTTCATTGTGGTCAGTGGAGCCCTGGTGGCCTTTGCCTTCTCGTAAGTAACCACATTTGTTCCAGATCTTGTGGGTGCAGCCCCAGAACCATGGTGGGGCTGGGTGGTGAGAAGGGACAGAACCCTGACAGCCTTGTTGGGTATTCTGCAGCTGCCCATGTGGCTGTTCCCCACCTGCCTGGGCTTGGCTGTGGGAGGTGATTGGGACCAAGCCCTGCCTGTCTCCAATTCAGCCTGGGGTTTGGGACTAGGTTGGCATACAGGTTCTGGCCTTTTGGCTTTGGTCTTTTGGGGCCCTTCAGAGCAAGTTTACCTATTTGGAGGCCGAGTGCCTGGCTGGAGTTTTCCATCCCAGCCACAGATGATGTATATCTTTCCCTATTGGGGTGGGATGGTTCCCTCTGATCCTGAGGTACTTAGCCTGGCAGAGGCTGGGACTGGAGTGGGCTCTCTCAGACTCTGCGTGGAGGGTGTGGCACTCAGCTGGTCTAGGGGTGGGGAGCTGCAGGAGAAGTAATGAGTAAGATTTGAGAGACTAGGCAGACCCTAGTGGAGACCAAATACTGAGGGAAGGGTCTTCATCTTCCCTGCCCCCACTCTGCCCTCCCACGACACTGACTCTGTTCTTTTTGTCTTCCTGTTGCTGGACTCTCTCGGTAGGAGCTTCATGGGGTAATGCCTTCCCTCACCCCTGTTGCCCCCAACATCACAGCACGCCCATGGTTCCATCACACTATACTCATCTACCTCCACCCGCCTGGGCTGCATGCTGCCAGGAGCCATCCCCAGGCGTCATTCCAGCCATGCCTGTGGGGCTGGGCGGGGGCTGGGGAAGGCTGGGGAGTTTGGCTTCTGGTGAGGTTTCCATGGAGCAAGATGTCCTGAGCAAGCACTGGAGGCTGAGACCTTGGCTCATAGGACAAGGAAGGATCCGGGTGGAAGCAGCTGCTGTGGCCATAGCCCAGGATCTTGGTCACCCTAAGGTGACTTCCCATGTGGCTTGTCTCTGGAAATGCTGAAGCTTTCTTTCCTCCTTTGCCACACCAGTCCCTATGACTCCT
Source organism: Cuniculus paca (assembly GCA_004365215.1). NCBI lineage: Eukaryota > Metazoa > Chordata > Mammalia > Rodentia > Cuniculidae > Cuniculus > Cuniculus paca. Next base: position 10,343 of record RJWT010032163.1, on the reverse strand, counting down.
CGGGTTTCCTCAAGGTGTCTTAGTGGCCTTCTTCTCTTAAGACAGAGGAGGCAATAAATTGACCAGTGTCAGTAAGGGACCTATAAGATGTCAGAAAGGGTTTCAGTTATGAGCAGGGTTCAGTCCTGTGGCCTAAGTGCAGGAGAAGGAAACAGGCTTCGGGCCCACAGGGCTGCTTCCCTGGAGAGCCCTCCTCAGAGACTACCTCCTCCACCCTCCTGCACTGGGCCACTATGTACCCCCTTCTGGAGCACAGAGGAAGCAGGGTGGAAGGCATGGAGCTGCTGCTTGCAGGGTGTCAATGGTGCCGAGTGATGGCAGTATCTGAGCCTGGTGTCTCGGGCAGCTTGATCTGGTTTGCAATGGAGGGTTGAGGGAGGAGTGGGGACTGAGCTCTACTTTTCCTGGGAGAAAGGCCTGGGATGGCCAGTTCCTCCCACCCAGCACAGAGCTATGCTGGTGCCTGAGGGAGCCACTGGGGCAGGGCCAGGCTGGGTGTTTTGAGGAGTGGCCTCTGAGCAGCTTGGACAGGGTCTGTGCGTGGGGTGCTGTCCAGGCCTGAGTGCTCACTATGGGGGTAAAAAGGGCTTCCTCAGTGGGGAGCTTCCACCTAGGAGACCTGGCCTGGGTCTGCTCTGGCTATTGTGATGGTCCCTGATCTGGGTCCTCTATTTCTGGGCTTCTGAGGCTGCTTCTGGTGCCTGAAGTATTCTCCTGATTGCCTCTGTCTGTGTTAGCCCTTGTGTCTATATGTGTCTAATTTCCTCTTTTTCTTACTCTTTTCCCTTGAATGGTCTTCCTTTTGGGAAGTTTCACATCACCTGGAGGAGGGTAGGCTCCTAAGGACAGGCAGGTGGACTGCTGAGCAAGGCCAGACAAGCCTGTCCAAGAGAAGTAGCAAAACACTTCCTCTAGCACCTGGCCCCAGTACTACAGGGCTTGCTCACAGCCCACAGTCACATGCTGGGCCTCCCAGTGTTCTTTGTTGCTGGAAGCTGCTTTGGACCAGGTGTCAGGGTGCCATGGAGAGATGCAAGTAGCTGCTGTGGGTCTGAGGGAATGTGCACCATACCTGCTGAACTGGCCCTGCCCCCATGCCCTTGTCCTCAGATAAGGCCCAGGGCAGGTAGCCCAGGGAGAAATCTCCTGAGCTGGGTCCTCTACCCTGGAGCTTGAGACAGAATCCACAGAGGGGTGTGAACCACACCTTGGGCTCGGAGGGAGCCAGGCACACCCTCGTACCTTGCCTGTCTGCATCTGAGGCTTCTCCCTTCTAGAGGATCCAAAGGGAAAGACATCAACACCATCAAGTCCCTGAGAGTCCTGCGTGTCCTGAGGCCTCTGAAGACCATCAAACGGCTGCCTAAGCTCAAGGTAGGAGCCTGGAGTTGGGGCTTGAGTGCTGCGTGTGTGGTACATGCATGTGTGGTAGCCTATATGGATGGACATGTGCATGCTTGTGTATGTGTATTTACATGTATCTTCACCCACCTGCGTGAGGAGTGTGGGCTTGCTCAGCCCTGCACTCCTCAAGGAGAGCTTGTTCTGTAGCCCCCCATGAGGCCTGATGTTTTCTTCAATGCTGCAGGACAAGGAAGGGCCTGCCAGGGGACACGAGATGTGGGTAGGAAGTTGCGGACAGGGGCTCCAGAAAGTGGCTGTTGGGCTGGGCCCTGGAGATGGGTACAGCTGAAGTACTGGGTGAAGGAAGAGTATAAACCCAATCTTAATAATTACTGAGCCTATGTTCTCTATCTTTTCTCTTTCAATCCTCCAGAACTTTATGTTGTGGGCTCTCATTAACAGCTGGGCACTCAAGCCTTAGAGACACTGGGCCAAGTAGCAACTACAGTGATACCTTGGTTATTGAACAGCTCCAAGCTTAAACTTTGAAAAAAAAATCTGCTTGGTGTTTGCAACTTTGCTTGATAGTTGAATCAAAAATTTGACTTGAAAAAATGTGTATGGGCTGAGAGTGTGCTGTGTCGCACTGCGGACACAAAGGGGTGATGCTTCAGTCTAAACACCACTCTTGCCCACACAACATACAGTACTTATGTTAATGCATTAAAACATTCACAACTGAGGTATCACTGTACAAGAATAGAGTTTGTTTAGAACTTGTGTCTTGAGGAGTAGGTGGGAGGTGACCAGGGAAGGTGTCATAGTCCCCAGGCCAGGCAAAGTCATGCCTAGTTTATCAGAGACAGGGGCAGGTGCCTGCCAGTCAGCTTCTGTGGAGATGTGGGTCTATAGGTTTGGGGAGGAGACTGCACAGGGAGGAGAAGAACCTAAGAGAAATCCAGCAGGTGATGGTCACAGACCAGAGTTGACTGTCCTGTGGTCCTCTCTCTGGGCCACAGCCTTGCTGCTTTTTCTTCAGTCTGGCCATCCCTACTGCTGATGAGCAGGAGCAGGGCAAGGACAGGATGAGAGGCTACCACATCTCCTGACAGGCCTGGCCCCTCCCCTGGCTTCTTTCTACACCCTGACTTTAGTTTTCCTGGGCATCCAGCCTCTTCTAGCACCTCCTGCTCATGCTGTCAAGGGCAGGATGACCTCTTCATGAGAGAAAGATAGCACCCATTTAACCCTGTGAAAGTGTTGTTGGGGGCCAGGGATTGAGCTCAGTGGCATAAGCGCCTGCCTGATAAGCTCAAGGTTGTGAGTTGAATCCCCGGTACCAAAAAAAAAAGAAAGAAAGAAAGTGTTGGCGGTAGTGGGTTCCATGCTCCAGGGCCTCAAGGGCCCCAAGATGTCTGGGTCCCAGTGGTCCTGAGTTTCCCAGCTTGTGGCTGCCTGCCCTCTATTCTCTGTTGGTCTGACCACACCTGCTGTGCTTAGCCTCAAGGCCTCTACCACATCCTCTGGGCAGCACTCAGCCCCTCCCCTTGTTACCCAGCCCTGTTTAGGGCACACCCCTCCCTCAAGATCCCTCCTTCCTTATGGCCCTGCCCCTCCCTCACACAGCTCTGGTCTCCTGTCTGCAGGCTGTGTTTGACTGTGTGGTGAACTCTCTGAAGAATGTCCTGAACATCCTGATTGTTTACATGCTCTTCATGTTCATATTTGCCGTCATTGCAGTACAGCTCTTCAAAGGGAAGTTTTTCTACTGTACTGATGAATCTAAGGAGCTGGAGAGGGATTGCAGGTAAGCCGAGGCAGGGTGGAGAGCACTCAGTGGAACTCCTAGCGTTCCTCACGGACCAGGTGGGACTGGTCACATGGCTCAGGAAACTCCTCTATGAAGTAGGGACACATAGTGGGGCCAGTTGGGTAATGCTGGTAATGAAGAGGAGTCTTCAGCCTCACCTGGGTCCCTAGTATGTCTTCCTCCACATGGTCAGGGACCACCTCTGCTCTGAGGGGCACCCTCTGCTTTTCCTGCAGACATACAGGATCTCACTGTAGCCAGCAGAGTATTCTGGCCCAGGGTTATCTCTAGCTAAACATAGCTAGAGATCTAGCCTGGACTGCAGGATCAGAGATTGACCCAGTGACAGCTGGGGATGCTTTCACTGTCTATGGGATGCCTCAGATCTTCCTGGGCCCTCCCTACCCTCAAGACAGACTGGAGACATCCCCATGGGGAGAAGATGGCAAAATGAGCACCTTACCCAAGGCCAGTCAAGCAATTCCTTCCTACCTCCACAGCACAGGTCTTTGTTGTCTTTGGCTATGTGGGTATTACACAGCTTTCTGATCTACCCTGTGATGGGTGGATATCTGTATGGTTCCCCTGGGGGGCTGTCCTGAGCAATACTACTGTGAGAATGCCACATGAGTATCTGTCAGAGGTTCATCTGTGGACATCTGGGAGGTCAGTCTAGGAGGGGTCCTGGGCTGTGTCTGTGTCTTGCTTTGCTGATGTTGCCAAACACTTGAGTGAAGTGATGCCTCTCCAGCATGGATGAGAGGTCTTTATTCACTTGATGTCTCCTGTCTTGCCTGTCAGCTTTTTTGGATGTGGTTGTTTGATTTGCACTTGTGAGACGACTAGTAAGGCTCCGCCTTTTTTCCTGATGAATTGGCTTCTTAGATGCACTTTCCTGGGTAGTGTCTCTTCCAAATATTTACCCATTTTCCTGTGTGAGTTGTTTGTCTCTATAGGCTGATTTGTAGAAATTCTGTCTACATGAACTCTTACATGTAAAGACCTTCACATAAACTGAGGATTATGAATGTCTTTTCTTCCTTTGTGGGGGTACTTTCTACTCTTTCAGTTGGTTCTTTAAAGAACAGAATGTAAAGAACAGTGGTGTCTTTTAAAGAGCAAGGTTTCAGCACAATCCCACTTACCTTTTACAGTGGTACCTTGGTTCATGAACTTAATTGATTCCAGAATTCTGGAAAAGATGGCCATGGTAATATTTGTCACCCAATGCAGAGTTTGTAAACAAAAACAAAATTTTGTCAAATGCTTGTGTTTGTGAACCAAATTGTTCACAAACACAAGCATTTTGTTCACAAACACAACCAAATTGTTCACAAACAAAAACGTTTGTGAACTGAGGTATATTCTTCTGTGTTTACTATTCTCTTTCCTACTTAAGAAATCTGTCCCAAGGTTAGGGCTGCTTTTTTCTGAAGTCGTATTTCTGCCTCTCATCTTAAGATACAGTCTATTGGAGCCAATTTTGTATAAGGCATGAGCAGAGATAAATTTTCTAAACATGAATGTTCAGTTACCTAGCCCAGTTTATTGGGCAAAATAATTCTGAATTCACTGCAGTGATATCCTTTGGTGTTTTTAGCCCTTTTATTGAGATATAATCCACATACTAGACAACTTACTCATATAATCCTTTTAAAGTATACAGTTCATTAGTTTCTAAGTATTCATATGTAGATATATACAAACATCACCACAGTCAATGTTAGAACATTTTCATTACCTCAGAAAAACCAAAATCAAAACTAGAAGTACAGCTGAAGAGAGAGAAAGAGGGAGAGAGGAGAGAGAGAAGGACAGGGAAAGAAGAGCAGGAAGGAACCAGGGACAAGACTATACCCTTCCAGGTCGTGCCTACAGTGGTCTGCCTCTTCTGATCAGGCTAAGAGGAGTGCATTTAGCTCTGAACTCATCCACAGATGAGTATAGCTCCCCTATGATCAATCACCTTCCAAAAGCACCACCTGTGAATGCATGAGACTTTTGGGGGTCATTTTAGATCTAAGCCACGACATTCTGCCCCTGGCCCCCAAAAGGCTTATATTCATCTGATTATGCAAAATACTTTTAGTCTCTAAGAGTCACCAACATGTTAACAGTTGTGGTATTGCTGAAAAGTCCAAGTGTAAAGTGTTCTTTGAGATTCAAGGCAAATTCTTAGCTATGAGGCTTTGTACAAATCAGAAAAAAAGCTAAATACTTCCAACATACAATTACACAGGATAAACATTCCCATCAAAAAGGGAGGGATAGAGGGGCTATAATGAAATTGGACCAAAGCAAGAGTGAAAAACAGCCACGAGAACATTAAATCCTGTAATTCCATGTCTGCCACCCAGGGCAGGTCGTGGTGAGATATAAACTCCTGAGGACTTGGGCAGCCACTATCCCTATGGTGTTGCAGCCCACATGGCCTATCTGCTAGTCTGACTCTGCTTGTTGCTTTCTGCTTTCCTTCGTGGAAATTTTGTGTTCTTAGCATCCTTAATTTTTTGAGGTCTCCACTGCACCTTCAGCTTCATTCCTACAGCTTCATACATTGCCCTCTCAGGGCACATTGCCTGACCTCCAAGGCCTTCCTTTGAAATCTAAATGGAAGTCTCCATGACCCTACAACTCTTAAATTCTGCATGTCTGAAAAACCTTCACCGCATGAATGCTAAGGTCTTCTGCCTGCTGTAGCCTGGCCCTCTTGAACCATGGCTGGAGTGGTCTCTGAGTACATGAATGACTGAACTTGGGCAAACACTTCCCTAGGGATCTCTAAATGAGCAGGTCACTCTGGGACTCTCTTCTCAAAGTCTTTCAAAGGAGTTTATCCTTTTTCACTCTTCACCCTGGGATGGGTGGGGTCTGGCCATTTCCTGAGGTGTCCACAAGGCATTGTTCCCACTGTCCTGATGCAGAGTACTTGGCTTCTTTTCAATGCTAGTTTTTCAACAGTCATGCTGTCATTGGTTCTAACTTTACGTACATTTCCTTTTTGGCCAAGTTGCAAAATTTTCACATCTTTTCACTCTGTTTTTGCTCCTGATTCTTACTGTAGATCTGGCTAAAAGCATCCAGCAGAACCCATACCATAGCTTGAACATTGGGCTGCCTTGAAATTTCCTCCACCAGATTAATTAGTCCACCACTTTTAAATTTAATCACACAAAAAGTCTTAGGACATGGGAAAAACATAGACAAATTCTTTGTTAGTATTTAACACTCATGGCCTCTAGTCCAGTTTCTACTAGAAGGCTTGTTTCAACGTGGCCTTTACTGCCTGCATTTCTGTCAGCATTCTGATCTTTTAATCTTTATTGCTTTATTGGTCAGCATTCCAATCTTTTGATCTCTGACTAGTATTGCCCATCGAGCACTGCTTACAACTTTCTAGGACTTCTCTAGCCTGCTTCTTCAAAATTTTCCAAACTCCTCCTGCAAACCAGCTCTAGAGGCTTCTGAACCACATGATCAAGTATAGTCACAGACATAACCCCACTCCTGGCACTAATTTTCTGTATTTGTCACCCTTTCCTATCACTGGGACAAAATACCTAACACCCACAGTTTAAGAAGGAAATGTTTATTTTGACTTGTGGTTTATTTATTTATTTATTGAGATAGGATCTTGCTTTGTAATGCAGGCTGGCCTTGAACTCACTTTTGTAGCCCAGGCTTGTCTCAAACTCATAGTGATCCTCCTGGCTTAGCCTCCTAAATGCTGGGCATTACAGGAATACCCTACCATACCCAGCTTGGCTCATGATTTGATTGACTGATTAATTGATTGATTGAGACAGGGTCTTGCTACATAGTCCAAGCTGGCCTCAAACTCACTATGTAATCCTGGCTGGCCTCAAACTCACAGCAGTCCTCCTGCTTCAGCTTCCCAAGTGGTGGGATTACAGGCATATGGCACTGTTCCTGGCCCTTGGCTCATGATTTTAGTGGCTGGCTCCATGGCAGAAATGGCATGGTGGATGGACATGAAGAAGGAAAGCTGTTCAACCCATGGCATCCAGGAAAGAGAGGAAGGTGAGGGAGAGAGGATGAGAGAAAGAGGAAAGAGAGGAGCCAGGGACAAGAATACACCCTTCCAAGTCATCTCCCAGTGAGCTTCCTTTTCTTTCTTATTTTTTCAGACAAGGTCTTACTATGTAGTCAAGGCTGGCCTTGAACTCACAGTGATCCTGCCTCAGCCTCCTGAGTGCTGGGATTACAGGCATGCACCATCCTGCCCAGCCCATTCTGACTTTTCTGACTAGGCCATACCTCTTATCCACTGATGAGGATGGCTGCCCATGGTTGGTCACCTTCTAAAAGTCCCACCTCTGAACAGAAGACTTCTAGGGGACATTGCTATCTAAACCATAATATGACTCTGACAGGCTACATTTTACTTTTTTGTTTACCTGTTGATTTGTGATTTATTTCTACCTCTTGATTATTATAGATGATACTACTATAAACATTTGTGTATAAGTTTTTATATAGACTTACATTTTTCTTTCTTTAAGGTATGCTGTACACTTAAGAATGGAATTGATAGGTGATATGGTAGCTGTATTTAACTGTCTGAGGAAATGCCAGATTGTTTCCAAAGTGGCTGAACTATTTTATATTCTCACCAGTCACATATGAGGGTTTTCATTTCTTATATCCTTGCCAGCAATTATTTTCCTGTTTTGTTTTTATTTAGTTACAGTCATTCTAATAGGAGTGAAGTGATACCTCAGTGTGGTTTTGATTTGCTTTTCTCTGATGACTGATGATGCCAAGGATTTTTTCATGTGCTCATTGACCCTTTGTATATCATCTTTGGGGAAATGTTTATTCAGATGCTCGACCCATTGTTTAAATTGGGTCGTATTTTGTATTGATTGTAATAGTATTTTGTATATTGAAGATGCAAGCATCTTGTCTGAAATGACTAACAGATATTCTCTCCCATTGTGTGGTGTGTTTTTTCACTTTCTCAGTGGTATCCTTTGAAACACAGAATTTTAAATTTTAATGAAGTTCATTCTAAGTGATTATTTTTCTTTTGTTGCTCATGATTCTCGTTTCATATCTAAAAATCCATTCCCAAATATGGGGACATGAAGATTTACTCCTATGTTTCCTTCCAAAAGTATTATAGTTTTAGCACTCACATTTAGGTCTTTGAGCCATTCTGTATTACTTTGTACATATAAAGTGAGGTTAGAGTTCAAACTTGTGCCTATGTATCAAAATGAATGGAAATCCAGGTATCCTGGCACCATCTATTGAGGAGGCCGTTCTTTCCATGTGGGATGGTCTTGGTACCGTTTTCAAAATGGACTGACCAAAAACATACAGGTTTATTAGGAGCCTTCATCTTTAACCTCTCCTCCCTTGTGTTTCCATTCTCAGGGGTCAGTATTTGGATTATGAGAAGGAAGAAGTGGAAGCACAACCAAGGCAATGGAAGAAATATGACTTCCACTATGACAATGTGCTCTGGGCCCTGCTGACACTGTTCACGGTGTCTACAGGAGAAGGGTGGCCGATGTGAGTCCTCCCAGCTTAGGGCAGCTGATTGGCAGAGAGGAAGCTGAGGCAGGCACTTGTGAACTCAGCTCACCCCCTCCAACCCTAACATCCCTACCCTCATCACTGGTCTGCACCACACCTGAACTGTCCCTGTAGTACAGGTTCTAATCTCCTGGGAAGCTCTCTTGATGTCTGCTGTCCCCTTGGCCAGGGTGCTGAAACACTCCGTGGATGCCACCTATGAGGAACAGGGCCCAAGCCCCGGATTTCGCATGGAACTCTCCATCTTCTATGTGGTCTACTTTGTGGTCTTCCCCTTTTTCTTCGTCAACATCTTCGTGGCCTTGATCATCATCACCTTCCAGGAGCAGGGAGACAAAGTGATGTCCGAATGCAGCCTGGAGAAGAACGAGGTAGGTGGATGCTCTAAACACTCTGTGATGGGCAGTGTGGGCAGAACTACCTGTGTACACTCCTTAAGCATAACCAGCACAGGCAGGACCTCCTTCCACAGAAGGAGGCTGCCTTTTGTCAGTTGGGGCCTGCTTGGAGGAGGCCTGGGCTGCCTTTGCTGCCTCTTCTCTTGTCTGGGCTCCCCATGGGGCACAGTGGGACAGCACTGGGTACGGTCCATGAGGGCCACAAGGCTGGATGCCCCCGAGTTTAAGGTGCTCTTTCTTCCTATGCAGAGGGCTTGCATTGACTTCGCCATCAGCGCCAAGCCCCTGACACGATACATGCCTCAAAACAGACAGTCATTCCAGTATAAGACGTGGACATTTGTAGTCTCTCCGCCCTTCGAGTACTTCATTATGGCCATGATAGCTCTTAACACTGTGGTGCTGATGATGAAGGTATGTGGGCAATGATGATGGGTGACCAGCTAGCACCTGTGGAGGTCAGGATCCCTGATCACTCTCTACACAGCCTTCTTCCTGCGAACATATACCAGAGCTGCAGTTGCTTCACATCCAGCCTGATTGGGAGCCCATGAAATACCAATACCTTTGATTGTCTGTGGGCTGAGACAGTGAGAAGATTCTGGGAGAACTAAGGGGGGAAGCAAGGAGGGTTGTCCCAGGCATGGGCAGGTATGGGGCCTTTATGCCCCTGTACTTGGGCAGGAGGTTATAGTGATCCTTAGTGGGGTGTCGGGTTGCTGCACTCTCAACCACTGATACTCATTTCCTGGGCAGTTCTATGATGCACCCTACGAGTACGAGCTGATGCTGAAATGCCTGAACATTGTGTTCACATCCATGTTCTCCATGGAATGCGTGCTGAAGATCATTGCCTTTGGGGTGCTGGTACGTGCCTTGACTTCCTTTTTGCCTGTTGATGGCCTACATTTTGCTCCCTCTGTCTTGGGTGACCTTTGAGAACTCAAAGTTTGGATCTGGGAATTCTCTAAATTCTGAGAGCATATGTGACACCATGGGAACTCTAGGAAAGGGGCTGCATTGGCACTGTCTACTGCCTGAGTCTTCCCCCAACATGGTCCTCAGACACTGGCAGTGCTGGGACATGTGTCTCTCAATTCTGCATCTGCCAGGCCAGAGGTGTCATCTGCTTGCCCCTGGCCTTGTGCTCCATCGTCCTTGCCCCTTCTAGATCAAGTGCCACCACCTACACCAGTTATTAGGACTAACTGCTCTTCTTTTTCTCTAGA
>RJWT010032162.1:0-14182 GCA_004365215.1 Cuniculus paca | reverse complement strand
GAGAAATCTTGACTCAGAACGACAAGCTGCTTCTTGACTCTGAAGGTTTTGCTGCCTTCAGACTCCAAAGGAAGCCGTCAGGAATCATCAGGTAAAAGCAGCAGGAAAGGAAACACTACTGTTTTACTAAATAGCACCCAAAAAGAACAATTCATTACTAACAGGCAAAAAAGAAAAAACGAAGTTGTAGGACACTGTCCCTCTCCGAACGGGGATCCCCAAAGACCCCCCGCCCAATGCCTAAAACTCCCTCAAACTCAAACTCTGATTCTCCTCTTCATTGGAAACCCACTCGCGACATCCCCTCGTGTGACCGCGCAGGAAAAGCACTTCGACTTGCATCACACGCTGGGGCGACGCTCGCGGAGGATCCCCCACTCACACCGCGACCCCGCTTCGCAATCCGCTCACGTCCGGCCGGGGTCCCACGGAAGCTCCAGCCAGCCCGTCGCCCCCCGTCCTCCCGGACCACGCGCCCGCGCCCCCCGCCTGGAGCCCCCGCGCCCAGCGCCCTCCCGCCGCGGGCCCCGGCGCCCCCAGGGTCCCTGCCACGCACCCCCCCCCGGTCCTGGGAGCCCTGGCGGCCCCGCCGCACCCCGCGGCCTCGCTCACCCACACGAAGAGGCTGTCCGAGAGCAGGTACTGGGCCACGTCGCGGGCGCTGGGGCCCCCGGCGCCTGGGCGGGCGAGCGCGGGCAGCTCGGGCTGCAGCGGGGCCGTTAGCGGCTCGGGCTCGCCGGGCCCGGCCTCGGGCTGGCTGAGGGCGCGGTAGGCGCTGACGATGGTGCCCAGCAGGGCCAGGCCGCTGAGGCCCGTGTAGGTGCGCAGGCTGGGCCAGGGGAAGCGCTCCAGGAAGAGCAGCGGCATGACGGCGGCGGCGGCCTCCAGGCCCCGGCTCTCCACGCGCTGCGGCCAGGCGCCAGCGGCGGCCTCGCGAACGGCGCCCACGGGCTCTAGCGTGGCCCTCGCCGCCGCCGCCACCGCCGCCGCCGCCGCGCCGGGCCGGGCCGCTCCTGCCTGCTCGCGCCGCTCGCGCTGCTGCCCCTGCCGGCGCGGAAGAGCCTCGGCGGGCTCGGGGCGGGCCGCCGCCAGCAGGACGCGGGCGGGACGGGCGCTGGGCGCGGCCTCCGTCCCCCGCCCCCAGGGGCCGCGTCCCGGGCCTCAGGCGACCCCGCAGCGTCTCACCGGCCGCGGCGCCCGCTCAGGCCCGACTCCGGGGGCCGCTCGCCCTTCGGTTCCCTCAACACCCGTGCACCCGCCCACTCCAGCGCTCCCGTGACCCTGCGGCTACCCAGCGTCCGAGGGGGACGTGGAGCTGAGGCAGTGAGACACCCCCTAAGGAGTACTTGTCTATTCTTAAATCTCTGCACTAGTAGCCTCGAGTAAAGTCTCGAAAAAGAACCTAATTTGACAGGAAATAAAAATGCGTTCCTTCGGGGCCGGGGCGATAGCTCAGCGGCACAGCACCTGCCTGGCAAGCGCGAGGTCGTGAGTTCGATCCCCGGTACCCAAAAAAGAAAAAAAAGAAATTTGTTCCCTTATACACAAGTGAAAAAGTAAATTTCGTGCAGCTTCTTTAGAAAATTATGTCAGTTCCTCAAAGGTAAACAAGAGTGACCAGTTGGCCTAGCCCAAGAGAAGTGAAAATATACATCCACACAAAGCTTATATACAAACACTGGTAGCAGGATTACTCATAAGGAGGGAACAACCCTAACGTCCATCTAATGATGAGTGGATAAGTGTGGGTAATTCAATAGAGGATTATTCAGCCACAAAAACGGCAGTACTGATACATCCTACAATATGAGGGACCCTGGAAACATGCCTACGTCAAAGAAGCCCGACTAAGTCCAAATATTGTGTGATCCCATTGATAAGAAATGTCAGGTCATGCACAAACACACACGGAACACAGAAAGTAGCTAAATGGTTGCGTCGGGAGGGGAGATAAGACCTGTGATGATAGTGGAGGCACTGTTTTCCTTTTGAAAAGATGAAAATGTTCTCTAATGGTTGCACGACTCCGAATATACTAAAAAATCTTTGAATTGTATGTTTTGATCAGTGAGTTACATATCACTGAATTGTGTCTCAGAGCTGTTACCAAAAACAGAAACAAAAAGCAAAGCTAACTTTTAAAAGGTGTTCTTTAGAGGTCTTACTCCTTGTTCTATCCCCAAAATCTATAATAGTATATGGCCCAGCGTATGTGCCCTGTAAATACTTGTTGAATCTTCCAAACTTTCTAAAGGAAAAAACTAAATTACTAAAACCTTTAAAGTCTTTTTTAGGCCAGTATTATAATTGCGAAGGACTAGTTAGGAAACAAACAAACAAAATCTGAAGACTAAACCGACTATGGTGGCAGATGCCTGTAATCCCAGCACTTAGAAGGCTGAGGCAGGAGGATCTCAGGGCTGCAAAGTGAGCTCAAGGCCAGTTTAAACTGCATAGCGAGACTCTGTCTCAAAAAAGAAAAAAAAAAGTTCGAAGATTAGCAACCACTCTGGAATTTTTAGAAACATCCAGTTAAAGGGTCTTCAATGAAACCAGTTTGGCTTTACTGGGGAATAAGAGGATGCTTATCTTTGCACGTGTGTACTTTTTTAAACAGTCTTTTATGAATATTAGATTTCAATTCCCCTTTGGTTCTCTGCCCACAACTACTTGTTTAAAATACTTAACTTTAAGCTTTATGGATAAAATATTTATTTTGACATTGTTAAATTTCTATCATCTTTTTTTGAAAGCCTATATTGTTATTCTTTTGGGGTTTTTTTTGTTTGTTTTTTGCTGTTTGTCTCTTGCTTTTTGTTTTTCTTTTATGTGTTTTATTTTATTTTGTCTTTTAAATTATAAAAAGATTTATTTTGAAAAAAATAGGATAAAGGGCTGGAGATTTAGCTCAGTGGCCTAAGCGCCTGCCTGGCAAGTGTGAGGTCATGAGTTTGATCCCTGGTGCCCCAAAAGAAAAAAATAGGATAGTACTTTTCCAGGGAAATGTTCGTTAGGTGAAAAGTAGTCATCATACTAAGTTGTCATCATACTAAGTCATTGTAATTTTTATACCACACTAACTTTGAATCCATATTGAGTCCAACCCACAATAGATTTTACACACTAGCTTTGTCCTGTCATCATAAGTGGGGCTTTTGTTAATAGATTTGTGTTACTGTATTACACTTCTATAATCTTGAGCTTTCTGCAAATCCAACACATGGAACAAGTAGCTGAAAGTAACCCAACTATATATGGGTTTTTAATTATTATTATTATTATTTAAAGGTTTGTGACTCAATGTTTTATGTGAATAATTGGTAATTTTTCTACCAACATTTTCCCCTCACATTCCACATGCCTCTCAAGGATTACTTTAGATGTGCTCCATGTTGTGCTTCAGCAGCATCTTTTTAGCAGATTCAGTTGAAGGAGTCTGAAGAAACTGAAGACTGCAAGTTACAGGTAGGTTGTTAACTGCATGTAGTTCATATTATTGGGGACTTAGTTTCTTTTGCAGTGTTCACTTTTTTTTTTCAAATTTTCTTGGGTATTCTGTGAACCTACATCATGCTTGCTGCTTATGTAATACTGTATAATTTAATTTCAATACCTTAAATAGAAAGTTTATAATATGAGAATATAAGGAAGTGTAATAAAACCATAGCCATTTGAGCCATTTTGGGGGACCAAAGTTGAATGAAACCTGATAAAATTACTGCAAAATCTTGAAAAATTTATTACTTGTATATTTATACAGGACATCAAAGGTCTATGAAAAATAAGCAGAAAAGTGAAAATTTGATTTTTCCCCTATAAATTTAAAGACTTGATTATTTTCTCCCTCTGCTAGATTTAGTGTGGTCTAGCTCATGAAACAGAATTTCATAGGAATATAGTTAAGGCTACTGGATCAGTGAAGTTCAGTATGCAGGATTTTAAGACTAAGGTAATAACAAAGCAAAAAGCAGCCTTTCTCACTGATGGTGAAAATCGAAGTCACAGAGATACGAAATGACTAGGTATTTAAAAAAAATAGCAATAATGTGTCTAGGCATGTCTTACTCCACACACACTGGTTTACGTGAAACGACACACTTCCTTTAAATCCTGTAAATCCAAGACCCATGTGGTTGTAGACATCTGTAGTCCTAGCTACTTGGGAGGCTGAGTGTCAAGGCCAGCCTAAGCAATGTAGTGAGACCGTATCTCAGAATTTAAGAAATAAATAAAAAGAATGGTGATGTAACTCAGTGGTGGAGGACTTGTTTAGCATATGAGAGGTCCTGGGTTCAGTCCCCAGTACTTCAAGTAAATAAACGAAATCAGAGTTTCAATCCCACAATGAGAGCCCAGCGTCGCTGCCCCTGACCACCGGGCTCTCACTATGATGCTGTTATACTTCATATTTAGATGTCTTCCCAAAGCCTCATGCATGAGTCCCAAAGGTGGGGCTTTAGGGAGGTCACTGGATCATGGGACCAAGTCCACCAATGAGTTTATAGCTAAATGTGATATTAGGAGGTAAAGCCTAGTGGGAGGAGGTGGCTCACTGGGGGAGTGGCCTACAAGGGCCTAACTCCCTCCCTCCTCCTTTGATCTGTCTGGGGCTGCAATGCTAAGAACTGTTTTCCTCTGCCACATCCCTCTGCCACGTTTCCTTCCTCGGAGCCAGTGGACTATGAACTGAAGCCTGTCCAAACTGAGCCAGAATAAACCTTTCTTCCTTAGAGATGTGGGTGTCGGGTATTGTGTCTCAGCAAAGAAAGAAGACAAATGCCAAGCTGTCTGTTACTCAGTGACACTCAGTTGCTGACACAGAAACAGAACCATGTGAGATTTCTACTGACACATTAATTCTGGCAACCCCACCCAACTTGCCACAGGACTACCTCAGACAAGCATTTGGTTTTGAGTATTTTTTGTTGAAATGACAATAAAATAAAAAAGAACAGTGATCATCTTAATCAAACTCTTGCTTTAAAAATATAAAAATTAGGGCCAGGGATCTAACTCAGTGGCCTAAGTGCCTGTCTGGCAAGCACAAGGTCATGAGTTCAATCCCTGTTGCCACAAAAAAAAAAAAAAAAGATTTAAAATAAAGCCAAAAATATAAAAATATAACCAGAACTTCAGTTTCTTCTTTACATTTCCTATAAACAATACCAAAAAATTCTCAAAATCAATCTATAAATGGCACATGTACATTATGATATGAACAGAGTAACCCAGTTTATTTTCCCCCGTGTGGTGCTAGGGATCAAATCCAGGTAAGCAAGTGCTTCTCCACCAATAAGCTAAATCTTTCACCAAAATAAGTTTTTTTAATACATTGCTCTTTCCCTCAACAGACAATACACCCAAACTGGCTTAATGTAGGTCTTAGAAAGTTTTATTCACAAAATAAGCTTAATAAATATGAACTAATATTAAAATGCAATTTATGGATCAAATCAAATGACAGTATTATGTTTCTCATTGTGTAAGCAACAAAAGCTGTTTGAAATAAGTCCAGTTTAATCCAAACAATAAGTGATGGTTAAAACATGTTAAATATATATGGGAAAGTCAGAAACTACTAAGCCTTCTTTGGCAATACAACATATAAAATTGCAACTCCTCTGAAGCAGTCTTACAGATGAGCATGTACCAGTATAAATACTATGAAGCAGTAAAAACATTTTTTGCAGAACTCAAATACGGAAAAGCTACTGCAGGGATTTCACCTCAACTGAATGACTTTAAAAATAGCCATTAACATAAATATATCTTGACTCACTTTGCCAATATTATTTTACCTTTTACCATTACTTCGTTATCCTTAATTAAAATAAATCCAAAAGATGAAAAGGGTATAGTGGCAAAATTTCAAATTTTCCTAAACAGGGACATTTTAAAATGAAAATAAAACCTTATCGACATTAATAATGTCATTAAATAAAGAAAAGGTGATATAGTTCTAAATAGTCTTACTACAAATTAATAAAACATACAGCATAGAATTGTAACACATATAAAGCGCTATTGGTGAACATCAGGCAACATTTACTCAATTAAAAGAGAATTAGCCATAGAACTATCAGAGATACAGCACTTTTGCCACATTAAAAACAAATGCACACAAAAGACAAAACATTACTTTTAGCATGTTTTTTTTATTTTGTTTTGTTTTTTGTCTTTTTGAGATGGGGTCTTGTTATGTAGTTGAGGCTGGCCATGTGCTCGCTTTGTAGCCTAGGCTGGTCTCGAACTTGCAAGGATTCTCCAGCCTCAGCCTCCCGAGTGCTGGGATTACAGGAGTGTGCCACCATGCCCGGCCACTACCTTTGCATGTTAAAAAAATCATGTCAAAAAAGCATACAAGTAAAAAATGTCATACATGACATAAGAAAATAATGTGTGTATACATACATACTATTTTGTGCATACATATAAATCTATAGTATTTATCACTGTTAATATATATTTTGCAGCAGCTCAGATACTGCTATCATAAACTAAATTGTACAGCTTGGTTTATTACAAGTCACGGAAACATAGTTTAAAAACTGAACTTCAGCCGGGCGTGGTGGCTCACGCCTTTAATCCCAGCACTCGGGAGGCTGAGACAGGCGGATCGTTGTGAGTTCGAGACCAGCCTGGGCTACAAAGTGAGCTCAAGGCCAGCCTGAACGGCATAGTGAGATCCTGTCTCAAAAACAGGGCTGGGGATCTAGCTCAGTGGTCTAAGTGCCTGCCCAGCCCTGGTGCCGCAAAAAAACAAAAACAAAAACAAAAAAAACTGAACTTCAGCTGGGGATCTAGCTCAGCGGCCTAAGTGCCTGCCTGGCAAGCACAAGGTCATGAGTTCAATCCCGGTGCCACAAAAAAAAAACTGGACTTCATATAATCCGCTACATTTTTATGTACATTTATTTCTCAGCTTCCATATGATCTAAATCAAGAGCCCAGTTATTTTATCAGCATTTTGGGTTTCAGTGTAGTGTTTGGCTTTAATACACTGCATTTGTTTTGCCATTAATAACATCATTACAAAGTTGACTAAAATTATAGACTATATACATACAAATATTCTCACATTCACTAGCTAAACAAATGTTATTTTAACACAAACTTTTGTACTTCAAAAGCTTATAGCCCCAACTTGCAACAGGAAGAACCTTCAATGTTAGATCATCTACTATCTGTGACGCAAATATGAGCAAAGTAATGTTGAAAACAAACACTCCACTTCAACACATTGTCCTACTTTATTGGAGTGCCCAAAACTTTATCAGTGTTTGGTAACTGTAGTGTAATAGAATACTTTTAAAGACATCACTGATTTTTTTTTCATTGAAAAAGGAAAAAAAGAAGAGGTTTTTGAAAGTATAAAAGTTACACTGTATTTTAGAAAGGATCAAAGTTCTAGACTCCTATTAACAATTAAGGATTTTTTCTTTTTTAGGGAATTTTTTTAAATAATTTTAACATGGATAAATAATGTAAAGGCCTGGTATGAGCAGAAATATCAAGCTGACTACATTTTCAAAGAAAAGTGTCAGAAATAGGTCATATAACAACTACCCTGGACCCTTGGAGGACAGGCACTGAAAGAATTAAGGGGCAGAGTGAGAGGTGACCACACTAGCAGCCCTGCTCTGACATGAACTTCTGCAAGTGCTGCATGAGAGTCAGCTGCAGCTTTTCCTGCAGAATCCCTAGAGCCACTCTGCAGCATTTCCCTGGCTTCTCAGATGAGAGCAAAAAGCATGGACTAAGACTGATGTGGTGTACAGATGCAGTAAGTGCTACACATTTGACTTAACTGTCCCAATTAAAAGTAGTCATTAAGAAGCTAAAAGCATGATAGTCACATCTTTTGTTAGTTGATTGTTGCTGGACTGCTGAGTTTTTGTTTGGTTTGGTTTGGTTTGGTTTGAGTAGTTTTTAAGCTGGTCTTGGATTCATGTAGCCCAGGCTGGCCTTGAATTCATGGCGATCCTCCTGCCTCAGCCTCCCAGTGCTGGGATTACAAGTGTGCACCACACCTGGCTTTCTGTCTCTCACTTCTATGCACTGAAGGAAATATACCAGCTAATTTGGTTACATTTTGTTCCAATACAATGCTAACTTAATGGAAATTTTAAATATCCAAAATAACTGAATATTGTTGTAATAAGGCAAAACAATAAAAAGTAAAAAAGTCTTCCAAATATGCCATTATCAGCTCATATACAGAATTATCATAGTGCCATTTTAAGTATCACCAACTTTTAAAAAAATCTTAATGATCTTTATCACTGAAGGGGAAAAAAATTCACTATTTTCCAAAGGGATAAGTCAATCATAAATGATTTCAAACAACTGAGCATAGTGTAACTTTTTAGTTTTTATCCCTACTCAGATATTTCTGATGTCATTTAGTATTTTTATACAGAATATGCACTAGCTGGATTATTCAGGGAAAATAAGATGGCATAGATAGTGGTTACACAATGGAAAAGAGGGCTTTATTTGTAGACAAACCAGAAACCTGGGGTCTCAAAAATGTCTGTTCATCAAGAACTTAGCTTATCTAGTTAGTACTCAGGACCACAGGTTGTTGGAATGCACAATTCAAAACTGTTCGTTCCTGAAGAAGTGCAATAAAGTTCCATATCAAAAGATCTTAAACAATGTTCTGTATTTTTTAATGCTTGTAAGAACATACACAATTTGGATCTCTCTAGTTCTATTATCTATCAGGATAAACGACAGTATTGGGATTCAACTGTATCTGACCAGAGCAGTTTTGTTTGTGTAGTATGAACTTCACATTCAAAACCACATCTCTTACATCCCAAGGTTAACAACCCAGACAACTTCAACCAAGGTTTTACTCACTAGGCCCAGTATGGATGACTGACTCAAGCACTTATATTAGGAAGTGATCAAGAAAGAATTTCTAGGTCAAAGCTTAAGTTACGAAGGACAGGAATGGCCTTGAATCAGATGACTCTTCAATTTAAACACTACTTACTGACAGTCCTTCATAAATCATACCTACAAAAACTTCCTCCCCACCCCTACAGAATTGCAAGAGCTAATATCTGAAGTGTGGCCACTGAATTATTTTCCTTGAATGCCAAAGCAATCATAGGTGATTTTTAGTCCCACAAATTTGATCCTAATTAATCAGTGTTTTTAAGTTTTTTTTAATTTGGTATTTTTATCTTAGGCTGACAATATTTGACCCTTATCTTTGCCCTAGAATCCAGTTGCTTCAGATTACTCCTAAATATTTTTGAAATGCTTTGTCACTTGCTAAAACCAAGTTTTCATTTCTATGGATATAATCTCAAGTTAATTAAGATAACTTTGTGCACTAAAAATTCAAAACCTATTTTTACCATTGTTCTAACAATAACACAATTTCATAATAGCAGAAATAGTATCGCCACCATTACATAAAGGAAAAACTAAATGAGCTCTAGTCAGGTCTCTTTTTTTACAATTCCTATGACTTTGCTGACCTAGCCAATTTTAATGGTTTTCCATATTTTTAGGGTTTGTTGCTTTTGACCTAAGGCATGGATGGTTATAAAATGTACTGTACTGATCAGTTAATACACTGAGTTCTCTATAGAACTCTAGAGCACTAGTGGTCAACCGATAACATACATGCTGCAGCAGGGACACAGAGCCAAGTGTACGAGTTGTTTTTTCCTAAATTAAAACCTCAGTATTCAGGTTTAATTGCAGTGTTGGCACTGTGCAATAAATAACTGGATTTTGGGTTGCAGTTTGGCCACTGAGTCTCTAAAAGGTTCACCATTACTGCCCTAGTATATATAAAGTTTAGTACACATGTTGCATCTTGGACTCAATGAGACAAAGCTAGTTCCTGAAAGTAATGGAAGATCCTCATCACAAAGGTCTGAAGCACTTGTCCTGAAGCACTTGTATGTGCCCTAGTATGGTACTAAAGCAAGGGTTCCATAAAACTCCACTGACCAAAACTGTTAGTGTGTTTTAACATTCGCCAGCCTGAAAGGGGTAAAAAATGACTCTCATCCATAAGATTTTTCAACGTTTAATGAGAAATTAAAAAACAAAATACAAATAGAAGTTCACTTTCTTTAATGTTATACAAAAAAGTATGAGTAGAACTAAAAGTAAACATCACATTTGCCTGCATCACTATCTAGTTCTTCATATTAACTTTATTATTCAAACAATAGGAAGGGAGAAATTTAGGAATTGGGAAAAAGATAAAAAACAAAACAAAAAACAAAAAAAAAACCTTTTCTACCAAGTTTATTTTTCTACATTGTTTATAGCTGTGCTCACAGAGACGGCTTCTTTTACTTCTCCTCTGCGCAGGAATTCAGTTGTATATAAAATTGAACCTAAATTTTAAAAAGAAAAAATGTCTTTTATTAAAAGTTGTAGTTAACCACTTTTCACCTTAGATAAGTAAATTTATCTGGATGTTTCTACCCTTCTTTGACGTTTTTAACATTTTCTTATTAAATGTGAGACCCTGTCTCACAATGCAGTTTAGGGCTAGGTGTGGTGGTACATTCCTGTAATCCCAGCACTGGGGAGGCCAAAGCAGGATTCCTGTGAGATGTGGCCAGCCTGGGCTACATGCTGAGTTTAAGGCCAGACTGAATTACATAGTAAGACTCTGTCTCAAAACAAACAAACAAACAAAAACACCTATACAGTTCAAGCTGGCCTTGAACTTGTGGCAAAACGATCCTCCTATCTCAGCCTCCCAAGTACTGGGATTACAGGCATGCACCACCATGCCTGGTCGGTATTTTAAACATTTTCTACACCATTTTCCCTCATCAGTCGTACTTTATATATTAGTAAGAGTTTTGCAAAACACTTAATAAAAAAATTGGGTCTAAATTTGATTAACTACGTACTACAAAGTTCCTCGAAGGCAGGAAAATGTTTTGCATACCCTTGGGTTTCTTGTTGCTTTGAGGTTTTGTCGTCATCTCCTTTTTTTGTAGTCCTGAGGACTGAACCCAGAGCCTATACAGAGCTACACCCTCCAGTCATTTTTTATTGTTTATTTTGACACAGGGTCTCACTCAGTAGGTTGCCCAAGCTTGAACCTGTGATCCTCCTGCCTTAGCTTCCCAGAAAGATGGGATTACAGGTGTGCACCACCATGGCCAGTTTGGAACTGTTTTTAAACTAACATTTAGTAAACACTTACCAGGGGCCTGGCACTGTTCTAAGCATTTCAATATGCTATTTCACTTGGTCCTCATAATCCTGTGAATAAGGGGCTACCATCCTCATTTACAGGTGAAGAAACAAATCATATACTTTGTCCAAGGTCACATTACCAGCAAGTATCAAAGGTGAGATGCAAATCAAAACACTGACCGCAGAATCTACATTTTTAAGCACTACAGTCTGTAACTCTCAGCTTTTTTTTTTTTTTTTTTTTTTGAGACAAGGTCTCACAATGTAGTTCAGACTGGCCTGGAACTCACAATGATCCTCCTGTCTCAGCTTCCCGAGTGCTGGGATTACTGGCGTGTGCCACCAGGCCCAGCCTTTTTTTTTTTTTTTTTAAACAAAGACTTTACCCTAATTGTAGAGAATATCAGATCTGGAGAAAGGCAGCCAGACAAATATCAAAACATTATTCCACAACTTAAGAGCTGCTTTTTATGGCTTATTCATGAACTAAGAATCCAGATGTGTTTGTTTCCTTAAACATCAAAATTGATGAACTACCTCTTTTTAAGTGGATTTATTTTAAATTTGACAGTTTATATGGATGAGTAAAAAAAAAGTCCAACTTTCCATACCTGCTCAACAGCTGAGGAAGACTGGAAATGATGGGTCCATATCCTGGTGCATTGTCATACAATTCAAACAATGGTGCAGCTACCAGTTTGTAATTTTTAGGAACTGCAAACAAGGCTAAAATAAACCAAACAGTATTCATTTTCTATAGTTTCTCATGTAACCACTGTTTCCATTTAATTTAAAATTAACGATTTCATATTTGAGAAAAACTTTTAAGGAAAAATTCTTATTAATACATTTTAGTTGTATCTTCTAAGATAGAGATGAAAGCCACAGATTTGAAACTAACTGATTCTCTTGAAAGATCCATGATACTAAGAATCAAGAGAACCTTTATTAAAATATCAACAGCAGCCGGGCGTGGTAGCTCATGCCTGTAATCCCAACACTCAGGAGGCTGAGACAGGCGGCTCATTGTGAGTTAGAGACCAGCCTGGGCTACAAAGTGAGCTCAAGGCCAGCCTGAACGGCATAGTGAGACCTTGTCTCAAAAAACAGGGCTGGGGATGTAGCTCAGCAGTCTAAGCGCCTGCCCGGCAAGTGCACGGTCGTGAGTTCAATCCCTGGTGCCGCAAAAAATAAAAATAAAATAAAAATATCAACAGCTAGAACCCTGGTACTTAAAACAAAAAAAATATCAACAGCTAAACAATAATAAAAAATACTATAATCTTGTATTTTAGGATCCAGTTAAATTCACTTTTCTCCCTGTACCATGACTGGCACAACTAAGAGAAGCTAGGTAATTCTGCATAAACATGGTATATTTTTCAGTTCTACAATAAATAAAAAAAAAAAATTTTTTTTTCAAGGAACTTGGGGAAAACACAAACATCAGTATCCTTGAAAATACTTCAAAAGATTTTAGATAACTGCCTTCAAAAACAAAATAACTGGCTGGCTGTGTTGGTTCACGCCTGTAATCCCATCACTGGGGAGGCTGAGGCAGGAAGACCATTCAAGGCCAGCCTGAATTACATAGTAAGATCCTGCCTCAAAAAACACAAAACCCCAGCAGCACAGGGCCTGCCTGGCAAGCGTGGGGTTGTGAGTTCAATTCCCACTACAAAAAACCAAAAACATCTTACCTTTCTCTTGAAGCTGAACCAGAAACAACTTCTTATGTTCCTTCGGCTTTGTAATATGTGCAGGAATATATGGATACTAAAATAACAAATGAGAATAATTTGTAGTTTCCAAGATCTACCATTTTTTTTATACCTCAGTGCCTTTATCAAATGCTCCCATATCTAACAGAAAGCTCAACTATAAACCTTTGTGAGATCAAGTTCCTCACATCCTGAATATGATTTTATTTTAACATGTATCCCAGGGCTTCATTTATTACCTTATACATTGATTCTCTAGGACTGTGCAAACTGCTGGTAGTGTACTACTAGTTTTCCCTTTACCACAGCCAAGTACCTAAAAGATGTACTAATAAATGCTTTCACACATATTTGATTTTAATTAGTGTTTTTAATAAAAACGTGTTGCTGCTTTTTAAATATCATTACTAAATGCTCTAGAATCCTGGAGTGGACATGTTTACTATATTAAAAGTTTAAATATAGCCTGTAAAGTATTTGACAAGATGCTGTTTGCTCCTGTGCCCAACCCTCTCAGCCCTAGCACATGCTTCAGGAACACCAGATGATCTAGTGAAGTTCTGCCATCTGGGCAGAGTATAACTGCTTGGTAAAATTAAGAAAATATTATAAAGAATTTAAAGGGACAAAGATAGGGAAACTGCTAGCTGATTATGAATAATTTTGACATAGAGTACAAAAGAGATTTCTTTTAGCCCTCTAGTGTGTATGTTATAGAAATCTCTCACATATCTCTCCACAATATACTTAGAAATTGACTTTACTTTTGGAGTTGTATTTGAGGACAACAGAGAGAAAAGTGCTGAAAATAAGTATGAATGTGGAATGGAATAAAAACAGAAGCTAGCAAAGGCAGTATACCATCATCCCCACTTTACACTGGAACTTCTACTAAGAGGCCAAGCACTTTTCCCAAGTACTGAGCTAAGAAATGAAGTCAAAATTCAACAGCATCTATTCAACTTTTATCTACTTATAAAAGTCTATGTTAGGCTGGGGATATAGCTCAGTGGCATAAGCATCTGCCTGGCAAGTGCAAGGTCCTGAGTTCGATTCCCAGTACCAAAAAAAAGAAAAAGTCTATGTTATTTTCCAGTTACCGACTGGCATCCAACCAGTATTCAAGTTACAGTAATTATATACCAGAGTCATCCCTAAGGAACTATGAACCTAGGCAACTGTGCCAGGCTTTGGCAATTCCCCACACTACCATGAAAATCAGCCACATTAGCACCAGAGAGACAAAAAGGTGAGAAGTGACTTGAATAGCA
>RJWT010032161.1:0-14188 GCA_004365215.1 Cuniculus paca | reverse complement strand
CCCGGCACCCTTTGCAGTTTTATGAACTCAAATTTTGAATACACAATGTGCAAGTATTACTTAATAAAAAAATTAACTGAGTTTTAAAAATATTAAGCAGAAAGCTAGGAATGAATAGAGGTTTTATGGAAGAAAATTCCTCAGGTTTTTAATGTTCAATATACCGCTGTGCTTTTCCTTTGCAACTTTTACAAAAATTAACGAAGAACAAAAATCTGTGTGCACGTGCGCACAAATGCACAATGGAGGGAAACCAGTAAAACTTCAGTGTTCGTGAGAAAGGACCTGAAATATTTTGGCTTTTGGATGAGGCAGGGGTGGGGTTGGGGGTGGGGGGAACTCCTCAGCTCTCAGAATTATCTAGGCAAGATTTTCAAGCAACTCCTGAGAATGTTTCACTCCATACAACAGACACTGAGTGGGGCAGAGAGGTTGAGGTGGTGCGGGTCTCCGCCCAGCGGCTGCAGGACTTTGCGCTTTCGCCTGGCACGACAGCTTGCACTGTTTTGGAAACCTGAACTGATCTATCAGTGCCAAATGCAGTGTAGAGGATGAGACCTATTGTTCTCTCAAAGAACAAGGACCAGGAAATTTAGTTCTGTTGCTGAAGACATTTTAACTTTGAGGATTTCAAAAAACAGCTTCCCAGGGATAACTGACACACAATATATTGCACATTATGAAAAGGTGGACAACTGGATACAGTTTGATGTGTGGATACAGTTAGCACCACAGTCAAGGTACAAAATGTGTGTCACCTCAGAAACTGTGCCCCTTCCCTTCTGTAACCCCTCCTGACCTCTCCCCAGTAATCACAGTTCTGTGCTGTCACCACTGACTAGCTTGCATCTTCTAGAATTTTACATAAATGAATCATATGGTTTGTACTCTGCTTATGTCATGTATACCAATTTCTCTTTCTGATTAAAAGCCTTAGTGAGATTATAGATTTACACGCAGTCGTAAGAAATAACAACACTCCTATACCATTTGCCCAGTTTCTCCAGTGGTGATATCTTGCAAAACTGTAATACAGTATCACAATCTGGATAATGACAGTGACATAGTCTATTCATCTTAAAACTTCTTTTATCAGTACATGTTTGCAATAGACTTTACACTTTGCTCTGTAATTTTATCACATCAGTTCAAGTACCTACCACCTTCAAGATAAAGTACGTGGTTTTATCACTTTAAGGATCTCATGTTTCTTTCTTACAATCCTATCCAACTCTCCACCACAACCCCCATTTTATTTTATTTGTTTGTTTAGTTTTTTGAGACAGGGTCTTGCTATGTAGTCCAAGGTGAGCTTGAACTCACTATGGAGCCCAGGCTGGCCTTAAACTCATGGTGATCCTCCTGCCTCAGCCTTCAAGTGGTGGGATTACAGGTATGTGCCATCATTACCAACATCACAACCCCCACTTTAGACTTTTTAAAAAAATCTGTGGATCAACCTATGGCCTCATACTAGGCAAGCAATCTGCTAGTGAGCTACACCTCCAGCCCCTTAGTCTATTTTTTGTTGCTTACTATTTCAGGGTAGGAATATACCACAAAAACCATTTACCAATGGATGGAAATTTGGGGATTTTCTAAGATTGTAATTACAAATAAACTGCTATAAACATTTCTTGTCTGAATCTTTTTTTTTCTTTTTGAGACAGGGTCTCAAATCAGGTTGGTCTTGTGCTCATTTGTAGCCCAGGCTGGTCTTGAACTTGCAGAGATCCTCTTGCCTCAGCCTCCCGTGCACTGGGATTACAGGTATGCACCACCATGCCTGGCTCATGTCTAAATCTTTGAGAATGTTTTTTGTTTCTTTTGGGTAACTGTGAGATGGAACCCAGGGCCTTTGCACTGTTAACATCCCCAGCCCACTTAAAAAGTTTTTTTAGACAGTGTTTTGCTAAGTTGCCCAGGCAGGTCCATCTTGCCTGGTTACTTTGTAAAAAAATCTTTAAGGTGGGGGGAGTAGTTTACCAGGGATTGATTGAACACGGTGCATGGAACCACAGGCCCTCCTGTCCCCCTGCCCCCTCAAAGTGTCTTCCTATATAGTCCAGGGTGCCCTTGAACTTGCAAAGATCCTGCCACAGCCTCCAGAGTTGCTGGGGTTGCAGGTGTGCAAGCACCATGCCAGTGGCTTGCGTTAGATTCTGGTATCTGGTATAGCTGTTAGTTCTCTACAGGTATTCTTGTTCCCCACCACCACCAAGCCTACTGGGGATGGAACCCAGGGCCTTCCTTTCCAAGGTGCTACACCCATCCACCCACCCACCCGTTACTTACTTATAGGTGCTGGGGATTGAACCTAGGGCCTTTACACTGAGGTGCAGCCTCAGAACTGTTTTTTGGGACTTGAGAATTTTTTTGTTGCTGGAAATCAAACTTGGGGCCTTGTACATGCTAAGTGTTCTTTCACTGAGCTACCACCTCAGTGCTGGGATGCAGCTGCTACTTGGAAATAGTAAGGCTGGGTATGGTGGCAAATACCTGTAATCCCAGGACTCAAGATGGGGACGCTTGACTGAGGTGAGGCCAGTCTGGGCTACTTACCTCAAAAACAAAACACTAAGACACTCTAGCATGCTGTGCTGACAGTGTTCTTTAGGTACTATTTTGTATTTTTATAGCCATATCTACAAAATGACTAAGATATTCAGTACTTCATTTAAAAGACTGTTAGATAGCTTGGTTCTTCTATATGCGAATACATGTTCACTTAGGCTAGGCTGTATTTGCTAAGTTAGATGTATTAAATGCACTTAAATTTAGTGGTGCTGGGTATCAAGCCTAGGACCCTGCACATGTTAGGCAAGCATTCCACCACTGAACTTTTATCTCCAGTCAGGAATACTTTATTTTTATTTACTACTCAAATAGTTCATGTGTGCTATAGAAATAAGCAAACAAAAACACACCTGTTAATTCCATCATAGAGGACATCTCCAAACTTCTCATATCTACTATTCCACACAGCAGGGCTCTCGGTTTCCCACTTAATGTGGTATCAGTAAGTTCATGTTGTCTTGATAGTTCTTACATATACCTGTATTATTTAGCCAATCCTTTAAAGTTTTTTGTTTTTTTAATGTTTCTTTTAAATTTAATATGCAGCCAGGTGTGGTAGCACACATAATCCCAGCACTTGGGAAGCTGAGGCAGAATTGCTGTGAGCTTGAGGCCAGTATGAACTGTACAGTGAAACCTTGTGTCAAAAAGAGTTGGGCATGATGGCGCACCCCTGTAATCCCAGCACTCTGGAGGCTGAGGCAGGAGCATCGCTGAGAGTTGGGAGACCAGCCTGGGCTACAAAGTGAGTTCAAGGCCAGCCTCAACTGCAGTGAGACCCTATACCAAAAAGACAAAAACAAAAACAAAACAAACCATATGCAGAGCAAATTTAATTTCCTTGTGGACCACCTCAATTGTTTCTGCTTCAGCCCCAGCTGTGATCACAGGCCTGTACCACTGTGCCTTGTAACAAAAGGCAAATCTATTTCTCTTTTACCTCAGCCCTCCTCCCTCTCGGAAGGTCAGTGGGCAAAACCAGGAAACTTTAGTAAACTACTTATCTCCGTAACTTCACTTAACTCGTTACTTCGTTAGCCCTAAAAAGAGAATTATCTGTGCTTAAAAATGTTTATAGTTTATTATGCAAATATTTTGCTGAGCACTTCTAGAAAGGCAATCAGCAGTGAACCAACAGCATCCAAATACTCCTGCTCACTGGAAGATTAAATATCTTAGTCCTAGGAAAGATCCTGGAATAGCCCATCCCTAATCTTTCCCTTTCATCTCAGCCTGCGTTCCCTCCTTCCTGCACCGCACCAGCTGTGTCACCCCCACCAAACAGCTCTGGTTCAGAATACCCTTGCAGTGCGAGCCTCCCACCCCAAACTTCTTCAGGAGCCCAGGCTCCAATGGGCAGATGGCCTATTTTTGTATTCTTAGCACCATGACTAGTAATTGATACTCTGATCAGTATTTTTAACGTTCTTGCATTTTACTCAGGCAGACCTAACTGAAGACTTCAACGAACCATGAAGTAGCGTCCTACTTTTCCGTTCCTATATGCAACTTCCTACACATACACATTTTGAGTTTCTCATGTTATGAATGCATCACTGGAGTGTTCTTCCTAGAGATTATGTACCAGGTCACCAGCATCTTATCTGTGTAAATTTGCACGAGAACTGGGTTGCATTTATTTGACTTATTCTGCAGGGTTTGGAGTTCTCATCTCAATATCCCCATTAAATGCTAAAGGTGGAGGGTCAGGGATTTAGCCTAGTGGTTCAAGCACTTGCCTGGTAAGTGTGAGTCTGTGAGTTTGATCTCTGCTACCTCCCACCCCCAAATGCTAAAGGTGGACAGGTGTGGTGGTACATGCCTGTAATGTTGGTACTTGGGAGGCTGAGGCAGGAGGACCCTGCAAGCTTGAGACCAGCCTGGGCTACAAAGTAGAGTTCAAGGCCAGCCTAAATAGCAGCCATTATGAAACCCTGTCTCCAAAAGACAAAATTTTTAAAAAGCTAAAGGTATCTAGGCATGATGGCTCAAGACTGTAAGGGGGTGGGCACTGAGGCAGGATCACTGAGAGTCTAAAGCCAGACTGAACACAGCAAGACTGTCTCAAAACAAAACTAAGAAGCCCAAAAGCTAAAGGGGAGCTGAAGCCACCAGAATCAGACATGCAACAAAAGATAGGGCTTTGGGAGATACTAGGGCATCGATTTATCTGAGCACCTTAGCACCAAGCCACCCAGGCTGGGTTTGGACTTGGAATCCTCCAGCCCAGCTTCCCAGGGTGCTGGGATTACCCACACAGTTTCCAAACACAAGAATTTTTCCAATTCAAGATTTCAACCAGGGCTGGAGGGTGTAGTTAGGCAGGTTGCTTGCTTAGTATGCACAAGACCCTGGGGTCAATCTTCAGCACCACAAAACCCCCTCCCCCAAACATGATGTGTACCTGGCATGGCAATATGACCAAGCTTATAAATGTTCTAGTTTAATAAAAATAAGCATATATTGAATGTCGAAACCCATGTCTAAGAGCTCATCTATAAAGGCTGGAACTTGCCACTTTAAAACTTTTGACCTCTCTATAAAATTTGGTCAAGTAGACATAAAGAGTTCAATAGAAAACTTTCTGAATGTCACTAGAAATTAAGCAAAATTTTATTGAAGCTTAAATTGTGGTATAGAAATACATTTCAGATGATTTAATCCAACACCAATGAAGAGAGAAATTATGGCACCAAAATTTTCCCTCTTCTGCCTTACTAGGATAGATTACTATTTAATCTACAGCTTTCATTTTTCTAGGCTTTGATTCACACAAATTTGTGCGAGTTTATAGAATTCTTAAGTATTTTGGGAGAAAAGAAGAATCAGACCTCAAGCCAACAAATTTCACCAAAGCTACTGGGAAACTGTTCAAGAATAAAATCGACCTTGAGTATTGGTCCTCACAACAGAGCAAGTCAAAACAGTAGGTGCTGTGTTCATTACAGAATCAAACTGACCAAGTTGACTGAAAGCTTCCTTAACGAAACACTCAATCAACAATGTTAAAATTAAAATGAAAAGTGTTTCAACCACTTGATTTCAAACCAAGCAGATTTTATGTTTAGAAACACTAAAAAAAGGTGTTTCGTTTATAAATACGGAAGGAACAAATCATTGCATCAATCCAGAAATTATCAAGAAAATATTGTGAGAACAAGTACAAAATTTAGCCAACTCTGCTATCCTTTCAGTTGCTTAAATCACAGTATTTGCAAATATAGCTGAAAGATGCCAACTCTTGAAAGCTTCCATTTCTAGTCACTTCTCACTGGGTATTTTTGGAATTTTGTTATTTTTTCATCTATCCATCCATTCTGCTACAGTTAAATCTGAATAACCTGGACTGCCATTCATTTGGCAGTGAATGCCATGGCGAACAGGAGACTGTACAGTCGTAGATCAAGTCAGAACACTCACATGTTATCACAAAACCACACAGCTTTGTCACAAATGGAGAAACCATCCAAATTCTGCTATGAACCCAAGTTTATACCATGCTATGTATTAAGATTAGTGGCAATGGCTGCTAAAATAAGAATGAATGAATGCTCCAACCTGGCTGAACTTACTGAATCAAGGACAATCTTCACGCTAAATTTGCCTGCTTATCTGCGTGGTGACAAAGATCCATTTATACCACTACTTAGCAAGTAAAGGGATGGTACTCCATGAGAACTTAATTTCACTGGCTGAAAAGCACCGAACAGTGAGTGCAGTTTCCACAGTTCAGCCAGGACACCCCAATCTCAATCTACCACTCTATGAATCTGATCTTCCCTGCCTGCTAATAATTAACAGTGGAGAGGTTTCATTTAGGGGAAGATATTCAATTTTCTCCATCTTTAAAAGAGTTCATTCAAAATGGCCAAATTCTCATCCCCTTTAAAAAAAAAAATTAAGCACAGGGAGCATCCCCCCCACCCCCTGCATCCCCATCTGGGGTATAAGATTAATATATAAACCCACAGTGCAATGGAGTATTGCTTTTATTTGGGGGCCTGGAGGCAGGGGAAAGACCACAGTGAGGGAAGAAATCAAGGACTACAAATGCAGGAACAATTATTAAAACAGTAATACACAAAGTGAGTAACTGGAATCATTTTCTTAGGAGGACTTGACTCATGGAAGAAAAAGTTTAATCGCTGTTGCAAAAACGTTTTTGTAAAATAGAAAATGGTTTCAATATTATTAGTAGAGAATATGTTCTAGAAAGTGGAGGTAACTGGATGTAAAATTCTGGCAGCAATTTAATAGAACAGTCCCAGATATTAGGCTGAGGCCGACACCTAATGAGGACGAAAGCCTTGTCTGTGGGGAATTTTGGACGATACCTGCAGAAATATTACACTGTGCATAAACCAAATTGAATTATTGTCACAAGTGTTGTAAAGTTTCATATAGTAAAAGTTTTTTTCTACATGCACTTTAATTTCACAGCAAGAGTGGCATAGAATACCTAAACACAGAAGAGAGCATTCATGCAAGATATCTAACTCCTTGATATAATAATGCATACACTTCAAAATGATTACACTATCATTACATCTAGGGCTTTCTGCAACTACAAGGTGGCGGTTATGGAAAGCAAGGCCCCTGGTATCAACATCTAGAAAGCAGCCACCACCTTCTATGTGTGTTCTCTTTTTGCGTTTTTTCTTCATTTTTCTTAATCAACTCTGCTGTTGTTGCTGCTTCTTAGCAAAACTGGTAAACACAAAATTGTAATCATTGAACATAGCACTCTGGCAATCAAGACGTTTAAAACCTTCAATCTTCTGGGGTGAAGAAAGCACTGTGCGACATTTAGAACTCTAGGAGAAAAATTAAAATAACCATTAGTGTGCCAATCTACAAAGTATTTTTCAAACAAAATAGTTACACAATAGCCTTCTATCTTAATAAAACTGAGGTATTTTAGTTATTTACACTCCTTTTAATAGGTTTGGTGCTGTGGGGCTTCTTACATTATGGTATCAGCAGGAATGATAACATGATTAGGTATCAAGTGGACCATAACTGCATTCGGTAGGTAGCACGCACCTGTAATCTTAGCTATTTGGGAGGCTGAGGCAGGAAAATCACAAGTTTAAGACTGTCGCTAACACATAAGGGTCCCCACCTATCCCTGGATATGAGTGACAAGGTATGTGTGCCACTGGAAATATATTCTGTGACAGACCTATTTTCATTTTCTTGTAGACTTCATTGGTGCTAATAAGTCACATTACCTGATTGACAAACAAGGTGGTCACAAATTTTCCTGGCTTGAAGACTTCCACAACTTTCCTGATCAGGTCATCATAGGAGGTCTGACTTAAGTTTGTTTCAAAGCTAACATAAGAAAACTCTGGTTCTGGAGTGATGTGAATAGTCCAATAAGTTCCCTTAGAGAAACAGCTTTGGGTTAGTAATGCAAAGAGCATATTTAAGTATTAACATAGGTACTGAAGCAAGAGGTAATTACTTACATCCGATTTCATTCCATTCATTGAATACCCACAAGGATTGAACAGTGTGGCATCAATGACAGAACCTGGTATCAGGTCACGAATTCCACTCTCCTACAGAAAGAAAAGAATGAAATAAACAAATCTGAAAAATAAACGGAGAACGAAATAAAGAAATGTAGTAACGATGCAAAAAGGATTTAGAAATAATTTTTAATGAAATCACGTACACGAGTGACATCCTTTGCAGTAACACCATCTTTCATGTAGAACTGGTCCATAACTCCTGGGTCAAGCTCACTCATCAGAATTTCCAGGGTCTGATCTGGCTGGCTGATTACTCGACTCTCTGGGAAATCCAAAGTATACAAGTACCTACATATAAGCCAAAAAATCATTTCTAAAGATGACAACCCAAGTCTAAAATCAATCTTTTATGGACAACAAAACATTTACAAAATTACAAACATACCAACAGTCAGAATTCATACGTCCCATACAATATGCTGCTCCATCTGTTGAGGGAAGAGAATGTAAAAAACAAGTAATTGTAATTTTTTTTGAGACAAGGTCTCACCTCATAGCCCAGGCTGGCCTAGAACTCAGAGCAGTCCTCCTGCCTTAGCCTCCCCAGTGGTTGGAGGTGTATCACCATGCCCAGCTACAAGTCATTTTATATTTTGTTTCTTACTACTTCAAGGATTCACACCACAGCAGTAACACTTGGAAGCTCTCAGCACTACATACCCGCCACTTTGATGCAGCCTAGTAAGGTTTTGTATTAGATGTAGGAAGTTCCGAGGGGGAATCGCAGATTTTTCTTTTTCTCTTGTGATGCTAGAGATCAAATCCAGGGCCTTATACATACTATGGAGGCACTCTGCCACTGAGTCCCATCCTTGATATTCTGATTTTTAAAAAAATCATGCCTGCTGTGTCTACAAAGTTATTAAATTATCCTAGCTTTTCAGTGCCATCTTGGAAGTAAAGGTGCTAAATTAGATAACCTTTATTTCCCTAATATTTATAAATAAAAACTTAGTCAAGGGACAGAATCTCTCTTCCCCACACGTTTTTGAGTGGTACTTGGAATCGAATCCAGGGCCTTTGCCCTGAGCTGTATATCCCTACCCTTTTTGAGACAGGGTCTCATCAAGTTGCTAAATTGCCCAGGCTGGCCTTGAACTTGTGATTCTCCTGCCTCAGGCTCCCAGAATGCTAGTATTTTAAGTATGCATTACCATGCCCTACTGGGCTGATTTTTTTCTTTAGCAGCAGATTTATGAAGCCATATGTGTATTTCTGGAAGGGATTTTACTCTTCTACATATTGTCACAGGCTATTTTAACCTGCATGGTAAGAACCACTGAGTTAGATACAAGTTACAGATACTGGATAGATAAAGATCAACTGTCGCTATAGATAGGAAGCCAGGTGCAGGTATTCACTTCCACAACTTTCATTTTGGGCTCAAGTGATTCTCCTATCTCAGTCTA
Organism: Cuniculus paca; assembly: GCA_004365215.1. Classification (NCBI taxonomy): domain Eukaryota; kingdom Metazoa; phylum Chordata; class Mammalia; order Rodentia; family Cuniculidae; genus Cuniculus; species Cuniculus paca. Next base: position 4,665 of record RJWT010032161.1, on the reverse strand, counting down.
CTGAGTAGCTGGGACGTCAGGCACGCAACAGTCACTTCAATAGCAATGACTGAGATGCGCAATTACTTTTTCAAATGCAAACACAATGAAATCTGCAATAAACTATTTGCTCATCGATGATCACTGTATTACACTGATAAAATAACATCCAGGCAAGCTAAAAATATTGAAGAATAAATGTATAGTGTTACATTCATACATAAAATACTCTATGTGTATATATGTAAGTAATATATAATTTATATAAATGAAACCTCTGACAGGTTATGCTATATCTTTTAACTCTGAAAACAAAGTATGTTTAAATTCTTTGTAGACTTACTTGGGAAAATTGCATTAAGAAACTCTATTTCTTCCTGGAAATTCCGGTGTGGGTACCCTTGGTGAGACGGCTTCATGAAATTCTTACGAGAATAAAAGAAGCTCTTTAAAACAAAAAGACATATGGGATAACTTTAAGAAACTTTTCTAAAGTTACTTACCACTTTCTATCAAAAGTCTACAAATATTTTCCACTTCATAAGTATACAAATTAGCTACTTCAGTGACACTAATATAAATAATCTTACATTAATGCTCTTACAATTTTAAAATTCTAGTATAGGAAATAAATGTCCAATCTACCAGAGACAAAGTTCCTTTCTTTCTACAGCAGTGGTTTGGTTTCTAACCTGAACTTTTTAATAGGTAAGCAAAGATTTTGTGGAAAACACATGTATATCTAAATTTAAGAGCCAGTGATCCAATTTAAGCAGATTGTTCTAGATTTCTTACAGGGATCAATAGGTAACAACAAAAACTTATTGGCTCAGTGGCAGAACATTTGCCTAGCAGGAGCAAGGCTCTGTGTTTCAATCCCTAGCACCAGGGGAAAACAAATGAAAACTGTGGTTCCTAATGATGATCTTTCGAGGTAAAATATTAAATTCTAACAACCAGAAAAGAAAGAGGGCTGGGAGGAGTCAGTAGACTGTTTCCAAAAATCAGCCAGGGAACACACACCTGTAACCCAGCACTCTGGGAGGTTGAAAAAAAGATTGAAAGATAGAACCTGACCTATGCAATTTAGTGACACCCTGTCTCAAAAAATAAATAAATAGCAGGCATAGAGGTGCATGCCTGTAATCCCACCACTCAGGAGGCTGAGGCAAAAGGATCACCATGAGTCTGAGGCCAACCTAGGCTACATAGTGAGTTCAAGGCCAGCCTAATGAGACCGTCTCAAAACAAAACAAAAAAAATTTTTTAAAGAAACAAAAGTAAAAGAAAAACTGCTTATCAGAAAATTATACCCTAACTAGATATTCTGTAGTCTTAAAAACAGAAGCTAATATTGACTGGTCCTTAAATAACCCTTCATTATAAAGACTGGGTAATTTTACTAGTGATCATCATTCTTTTAGGGGGTAGGGGTGGCATTAGGGATAAAACTCAGGGTCTCCAGAATCCAAAGTGCTCTACCACTGAGCTACATACCCCACCATTTCTCTGTATTTACATTAATCATCAAGAACTATGAAAGAAGTGTCTTCTTCCTTTTTTCCATTTAAATTTCATCCTAACCTATTCTCTGTTTCCTGCATTATTTTCTGCAGTTCTTGGCTAATTATTGTGGTTCTCTTTAGCTTGTCAAGAGATAATTTTGCCACATATCCCAATGTATTATAACTGAAGTTGTGAGTTATACACATTTATTCATTAGGCATATCCCAGGATAAGCATCCTAATAGTTATACCCCCCACATAAGGCTTAAAAACATCTCCAATTACTTACTTGAATTGAGTCGAACCCACTGTAATCCCTAGCAAGCTTCAACAGGGGAACCAGTGCTTTCAGTAAGAGGGTGGTACCACATGTCTTCAAAATGAAACGTCTCTTGGAGACAAACATGCTACTCTCACTGCAGTTGAAAAAATTGTAAGATTATGATTACATTAAGTACTGAGGATACAATTAACTTATTATTATTATTTTTTTTTTGCAGCACCGGGGATTGAACTCACGACCTTGCGCTTGCCGGGCAGGCACTTAGACCGCTGAGCTAGATAGATCCCCAGCCCTGTTTTTGAGACAGGGTCTCACTATGCCGTTCAGGCTGGCCTTGAGCTCACTTTGTAGCCCAGGCTGGTCTCGAACTCACAATGATCCTCCTGTCTCAGCCTCCCGAGTGCTGGGATTACAGGCGTGAGCCACCACGCCCGGCTCAATTAACTTATTCTTAGACCTTCATTTATAATTTTTAGCTACTAGTTTTAAATGTTACTATCTGAAAGAAGTAATCAGTGTAGTATTCTTTTCCTTTACCATTGAAAAACCAATGTAAAGTTCCAGAGTATATTGAGTTGGGTGGAAACCATGTTAGCTTATTAGACAGAACTTCTTCACTTTTGCATTTACAGTATCCTAGACACTAGTATCCAAGAATGACCAATGTATGTCTTTTTTGGGGGATAGGATACTCTCATATATATGGACATAAAAGCCTCCAGATGGCTGACCGTATACAATAATATAACAAAGTGTCCCTGGCATATGTCCAACATTATTTACTTAATACATACTTCACATCACCTTACACCACTCCCTGCTCTTCCTACCTGCTGTCTGTGGAACCATCCCGTTATTTCTTTCACTAGGTAATAAGCTGCGAGGAAAGGCATGCTTGTTTTTCTCACCACTATCATCCCCAGGACACAGCACATGGTAAGTATTTTTGATAAACAGATGTTTATGCCAAATGCAAACTTAGTAAAAAGTAGAGAGCTTATGCATTTTAATGCAAGGCCCATCACAATATAAATTAAACATTCGCAGTATTAAATAAATTGCACCTATAAAAAGGCTGAAAATGGCCTTTGTGTACCAACAAAACTTTTAAAATTGAGCAGAACAATGTGATATTCATACAAAGTTTATGATTAGGACTTCAAACCGGCTGCCCCATGCTTGCTTTAGAGGACTTACCTGAGTACATAAGCTTCCTGCTTGTCAGTTTTTGTCACACTTATGATTGAACATTGCACATCCTTCAAAAGTACATCCCACTCAGATCTATTATTTAACAAAAACATAATAACAAGTTACTTATATTCTCGTTAAAAAAAAAAAGCTCCAGCAATTTATTATTTATTTTTTTTTTTTTGGTGGCACCAGGGATTGAACTCATGACCTCATGCTTGCCAGGCAGGCGCTTAGGCCACTGAGCTAGATCCTCAGCCCTTATCCTTTTGAGACAGGGTCTCACTATGCTGTTCAGGCTGGCCTTGAGCTCACTTTGTAGCCCAGGCTGGTCTTGAGCTCGCATCAATCCTCCTGCCTCAGCCTCCCAAGTGCTGGGATTACAGTGTGAGCCACCACACCCGGCAGCTCCAGCAATTTAGAATTTTCCAATTAAGACTATATTTTCTCTTGTCATTTTTCCTTATCATTCTTCATATTGCTTCTACTTTTCCTAAAATACATTTTGTTTCAATAGCTTGTATTAACATATCTATAAAAAAAGTATATTTTGCTATGTGAAGGACCTTGGTTTGCTACTCAGCACTGCAAAAAACAAACCCTTTTTAAAAAGGCACTATTTCACCAATCAGATTAGAATAAAGATTTAAAAACTGGCCTGACAGCCATGCCTGTATTTGCAACACTTGGGAGGTCGAGGCAGGATCACTGTGAGCCAGCTAACCTGGGCTACAAAGTGTGAGTTCAAGGCCAGCATGAACTGCATGGCAAAACCCTGTCTCCAAAAAAGCATTCATTAAAAACAAAAACAAACAAACCCAATGAGCTAACAGATTGCAGCTAGTCACCAAGTCTAGAACATTCACAAAAAAACTCAGCACACCAGTAAAACCCTGGGAATAACAGGCAACCTGTTCACACACTTTAATTTGGCCATGTATTTTACTTTTTTAAGTTAAATGTTACAACCCCTTTAAAACAAATACCACACAGATGTAGTTCCAGCTACTCAGGAGGATGAGGTAGGAGACTCACTTGAATCCAGGAGTTCCTGACCAGCCCAAGTAACATACTGAGGCCCAGTTTCTAAAATTCAAAACATGTAATTTGTTGTCTTGGTGAGAAGAGTTGCGATCAAGTCACTTACTTATGGGTAACACAAACTTAAAGCAAAATTCGCTGAAGACAGTCAAGCGGTAGCTTTGAGTTTCATATTTCCAAGTAAAAGCTGTATTTTAAGACTCTCAAGTATCTTAACTCAGCAAACAATGTACTTGAAGCAAAAAGGAATACAACCAGATCTAAAGAAAGAGACTTTATTTTCTTGTTTTGTGAAAATCCTTGAAAAGTCATTCCTGCCAGGTGTGGTGGCACATGCCTGTAATCTCAGGATGCGAAGGTGGGGATCGCTGCGATTCAGGCCAATGTTAGCCACACAGGGTTACCCCTGGAGTGGTTTCCTTACCTGGTGAGGAAGAAGGTCTGCTTAACTGCTAGGATTTGACTACATAATGCATACAAGAGTTACCTACTAGACATTCAGGACTCAAGTGCTGCCAGGCATGGTGGTACAGGTGTGTGAGCCTGGCACTGTGGCTGACTGAGGCAGGAGGATCGACAGCTTGAGCTTGAGTGACACGTAGACTTAGAACAAAAAACTCCATGAAAAACAAGAGGCTGAGGCAGGAGGATCAAAAGTTTGAGGC
>RJWT010032160.1:0-14208 GCA_004365215.1 Cuniculus paca | reverse complement strand
CATTTTCTGCTATTATTTTGATAAAAGAATTTTTACATCATTTTTGCTGTTTTTTGATTTTCCACTAACTCCAATTAATCTTAGATCAGTCTTTTCTGAGTCATCCAGCAGTTGTTGGTTCCAGTTTTTATGTTCTGTTGTTGTTTTTAAGGTATCTCTAAGTAATTGGTCACTAACATCAGCTGTATTGTCTAGTTCTGACACTCCTTTCTTGCACTAGTCACTTCTATTACCCATATTTTCAATAGAGTTTCTTATCTCTCAGATTTTATTTGGTTCTTTTTCATGGACTCTGATCATTTGTGTTTTACATAATTTTGTTTAGCTCAGTTAACTTATTAGTGTCTTTTGTAAGCTTACTTCTTTTGTTATTAAATCCAGTATATATTTAGTTATATCTTCTTTGGATATGCCAACCACCTTATTTAATTGATTTTTATTTCCCCTTTTATCATTTCTAAAAATCCAGGTGTGTGGCATTTGATTTTCTCTCCTTCAATGCACCCATGAATCAGCTTTAAGGAAATTTTGAGTTCGTGGAGGCACTTTTGTGTTTTTTGCTCTGCCTTTTCATGTTTTGTGTGTGTGTATGTATGTGTGTGTGTGTGTGTGTGTGTGTGTGTGCATGCTGAGGTTTATAGATCAACTATTGTGAAAACAATTTGTTGCTAATACTGTGACTACTTTAGTTAGCTTCTGCTTTTCAGTGATGCAGTCTGGTAATGGCTTACTATAGGCCTTCGTTTCTATTCAAAGATCTAACCACCTCTCTTAATTTTGGAGTGGGTAGTGTAGTGTAATTGGCTCAGCACCCAGTTCTCTGGCAATAGACCATGGTATCATTAGTGACACCATGCACTCCAGATATTGGCATACAGAGAGAACCAATTAATAGCAACAATTATGGCATCATGGCAATAGCAATAAATCAGCAATATTAGCTATAGACAAAGTGGATATGGATCTACCATAAGAATCGATGATATACTGCCATTTACCAAAAAAGAGATTTTTAATCATAGTATAAGCACTGAGACAAACCAAATATTGACATAGAGTAAGTATCTACTAGAATAAACACCTATACTTCTTTTAATGATAGAAAAATATTCAGTAGTAATGGTGTAGAGTTAATTATTTGAAGTTTAATAAAGCTTAGTCATCATATTAGTAAAGATGGAGGGTGTGGGGACTGGGGAGTGTATAAAATTTGAAACATTACACAGTGAAAGATGGGAAGGAGGAGAGAAAAGTGAGACAAAGAATCCTATTTAGGAGTGAAAAGAAATTAATAAAATAGGTGAAAGTAACAGAAATAAACAAGAAGAGCAAGAAATAAGACAAAAACAGAGAGTAAAATATAGGGAAGAAAAAAAGAAGAAACAATAAGGCAAAAAAAAAAATAAAAGAAAATGAGATTAAAAAAAAAAGTCAAACCTCCAAAAACCAATGAAAAAATAAATGAGCTTACAAAAAGAAACTTTCTGTATTTTTGAATGAGTGGTTTCTTTCTGTTGATCTCAGTCTTGGAATCCTGAAAATGATGGATTTTTTTCTCCTAGCTTTATGACCTGTGGGTTTATGAGGTAACCCCCTGCTTTGGAGGCCCCTGACTCTGGCAGTCATCAAGGTGAGGCATATCCTAGTTTACCTTAATAGATGGGGAAAGCAATCAGACCAGTTATCTCTGTGCTGGATGTAGGCAGTGGGATGACAATTCAAGTAGGCTGCTGGAATTAATGCCAGTACTTCCAGATCCAGCCATCTCTGAAAGCCACATATGCCAGGCCTGGCATCTTATCACAAAGAGCATTGCCCTATGTCCTTTCTGGCCTGAGTTGAAACTTTTCAAAGAGTCTATATGTAGCCCACACACTCTCTGAGTCTGTTTCTTATGGCTGCTGTCACTCAGTCACTGTGGTACAGTAACACATGAATTGCTCAAGTGAAGTTATTCTGTAGGTGGTGTCCTGTGGCTCAGTCTTAAACAATTAACCATTTCCCAAAATAGCTCCTGATTAAACCCTCTCAAATATGGTGGAAGTTGCACTTAATTTCTTCTCCAACTCTAGCCTGTCATGTGGAAGGAGTCACTTTTGTCATAAAACCATATGCAGTTTTTGCATTGAGCAGTAGCTCTGGGTTTTCCTTGGAGGCATATACTGGTGGCCTGGTTTGTTATTTCTCCCTTGAGCTGCCAACTCTCTAGGCTTTTCTTTTCTCTTCAGCCATTGTTCTCATTCATGATCAGATCAGTTGGTTGATTGGTAGTTTGGTGCCCATGCTGGCTCATGCCAAAGGGAAACAAAAGGCAGAGTATGCCCAGAGTGGACCAACAACTGCAATCAGGGCATGGATTTTATGAGCACGGAGCTGTCCAGGGATTAATGTGGCTTTCGATGTTTCTGGGCTCTGTCCATGGTGGTGGCTTTGTGGGGCTCTGGCCCCATGAGCCTAGTGAGGGTTTGGCAGTTTGGGTTAAATCATAGCAGCATTCAATTGAATATCATTCAGACTTAAAATGAAATCTTGTCATATGCTACAATATGAATGATCCTTGAGGACATTATGTAATTATAGAATAGTAGGGAATAAGCAATCATAGAAACAATCACAGAATAACCGTGGAATAAGCAAATATAGAAAGTCAAAATGGTATAATTTCCCCTATAAAAGGTAACTAGAGTTGTATTCATAGAAACAGAAAGTGGGAAGATCTTTTAATGGGTGCAGAGTTTAGGTTTGCATGAAAAAAGCTGTGGAGATCAATGTCATAACAATGTAAATATATCTAATGCTCTGAATTGTACACTTACAATGGTACACTAAAAATAGCTAACATGGCAAATTTTACATTATGTGCTTTTCTTAGTATGATAAAAAGTGAATAGATATGTACACAATACAATTCACTTGAAGTGTAAAAATTACAATTAATGAAATAATGTCCAAAGTCACCCACCTAAATTCAAAGCAGAATTAGAATTTTTTACAAAAATTAAGTTTATTGGTACAATTTAGATATATACACTGATCATATTCATCATAGGGTATTTGTAACTGCACATTATATATCTTAGTTCTTTTTTCCTATTCACCTTTCTTCCCTTCCACCCTTTTCCCCCTCCTTGATTACAAAGCTTTGTTTCCATATTATCTTTCCTCATTTTTTCTTTTGCCTTCCTTTTTCTACCCCAGTTCACTTTTCCTTTTGAAAAATTTTTTTCCCATTTCATAATATCAACTACACATTTTGGTTATATTCATACTTTCAGTTACTCACATCAGAGAGACAATACAATATTTACACATGTGTGCGTGATATATTTCACTTAAAAGTATGATCTCAAGGTCCATCCATTTAGCTGCAAATGTCTTACATTTATTCTTGTTTATTACTGAGTAGTACTCCATTCTATAAAAATCCAAATCTTTTTTATTCGTTCATCAGTTGTTGGGCATTTGGGCTGTTTCAAAGATTTAGCCATTACAATTTGTGCTGCTATAAACACAGGTTAGTATATATCACTGTGGTATGATGCTTTAAATTCTTTTAGGAAGATTCCAAGAAATGGAATAGTGGGTTGAATGTAATCTCTAGTTTTAGGTTTTTGGGGAAGCCACATTGATTTCAACAGTGGTTTCACCAGTCAACAATCCTGCCAACAGTAGAGAAGGGTTACTTTTCCCCACAGCCCTGCCAGCATTAATTATTAGTTGATTTCTTTATAATAGTCATTCTTTATGAAGTGAGATGGAATCTCAGCATTGTTTTAACTTGTATCTCTTGAATGATCAGTGATGTTGAACATTTTTTCATGTATTTATTTTCTCTCCATTTGTACTTCTAAGAAGTGTCTATTCATTTCAGATGCCCATTTTTGGATTGGGTATTTAAATTTGGGGTTCTGATTTTTTTCAGTTCTTTAGATATTCCAGATATTAGTCCTTTGAAGAAAAACCAACTAAGATTTTTTTCCCACTCTGTGGGTTGTCTTTTTTCTCTGTTGGTGATTTCTTTTGCTGTGCAAAAACTTTTTAATAGCATGAGCTCCCAGTTGTTGATTCTATGTAGTATTTCCTGTGCCATTGGGGTTTTGTTTATGAAGTCTTTGCTTACCCCTATGTCTTCAAGATTCATACCTATTATCTCTTCCTGTAGACTTAGTGTTTCTGTTTTAATATTTAGATCTTTCATCTATTTTGATTTTATTGTAATGCATGGTGATAGACGTGAATCTAGTTTTAGTCTTTGGCAAGTAGAAAACCAATTTTTCCAGCACTACTTATTAAAGAGACTATCTTTCTTTCAGTGAATGTGTTTAGCCCCTTTGTCAAAGATAAGATGGCTGAGTGTATTTGGAGTTGTTTCTACATCTTCTAATCTGTTCCACTGACTATTGGGTCTTATTTTTACCAGTAACATGCTGTTTTTATCACAGTAGCATTGCACTATAATCTCAAGTCTGTGATTGTGATGCCCCTTGCCTAACCTTTGTTTCCCAGAGTGGTTTTTTATTTTATAGGTCTCTTTTGCTTCCAATGAATTTTAGGAATGTTTTCTCTAGTTCTGTGAGGTGTACTAATAGTATTTTGACTGGGATTACATTAAATCTGTGTACAATTTTGGAGTATGACCATTTTTACTATGTGCTCCTTCTGAGCAAGGGATATCTTTCCATTTTACGATATCTTCTTTGATCTCCTTTGACAGAGTACTGTGGTATTCAATGTAAAGCTCTTTTACTTCCATTGTTAGATTAATCCCTAAATATTTCATTTTTTATGCTATTATGAAGGGTGTGGTTTTCCTAATTTTTCTGTCAATGAGTTTGTTACCAGTGCTATTGAATTTTTAGTGTTGACTTTTTATTCAGCTACGCTATTGAATTTGGTTATTAAATCTACAAGTCTTTTGATGGAACTTTTGGGATCTTCTATGTAGAGTATCCTGACATCTGTAAATAATGATAGTTTTACTTCTTCCTTTCCTATCCTGTTTCATTTTATTTCTTTTTCTTGTCTACTTGCCCTGGCTATTTCAAGAACTATTTGACTAGAAGAGGTGATAGTAGACATCCTTGTCTTGCTCCTGATTTTGGAGTGAAAGTGTTCAGTTTTTGATCACTTTGTATGACTAAGTCATGAATAATTGATGTTTTATATGTCTCACTTATCTGAATGTCAAATCCTTTTTACATGCTTGGGAAATTGGCTGTTGGTTTGTCATAGATGACTTTTATCAGCTTGACATAAAGACCATCTATTCTAATTTTCTGTAGGGTTTTTTTTATCATGAATGAGTGTTGGACTTTGCCAAAAGTTTTTTCTGCATCTATTGGAATAATCATGTGATTTTTGTCCTTGGCTCTGTTGATATGGTATATTTATTGATTTGCATATGTTGGACTATCCCTACATCCCTGGGATGAATCCTACTTGGTCATGGTGTATAATCTTCTTGATTATTTGATGCATTATGTTTATCAGTATCTTATTGAGAATTTTTTCATCTTTATTTATTAGACAGATAGGCTTGTAGTTCTCTTTTTTGGTTGGATCCTTGTCTGCTTTTGGTGTCAGGGTGTCTTGGTTACGTTTTTCTCATTGCTGGGACAAAAGAGACGACACCCAAAATTCAGGAAGGAAGTGTTTATTTATCTCACAGTTTGTGGAGATTTCAGTCTGTAATTAGCTGGTCCCAAAGCTGGGTGTCATGGCATGGGGGCAACCATTCAAGGTGGCAGAAGACAGAAAAAGTAACAAGAGCAAAATACTGGGGAGAGCAAGCCTCTTTTCCTCCCTTGTGTTGTATACAGGCTACTGGGTCTCATGTGGGTGAAGCACTTACACGATCTTTGTGCCCTTCTCTTGCACAGCCTCACGATGTTTACAAAGTGAAGATACTGGGCCCCTGCTGAGTTACTTAAACTTCTAAACTTCTCAAGTTGACACAGTGAACAACATCCTAGAGTGGTAAGGCTGTTCTCTACCCCCTAGGATGTAGAACTGCTGAGTTATTTAGTTAAGCTTCTAAACTTCTCAAGTTGACACAATGTATCAACCATTACACAGGATAATAATTGTTTTCAGGAATGGGTTTAAGAGTATTACTTCCCTTTCAATTTCATTAAAGAGTTTGAAGAGAAATGGCATTAGATCTTCTCTAAATTTCTTCTAGAATTCAGCAGTGAATTCATTAAGACTTTGACTTTTCTTGTTGGTAAGTTTTTAGTTACATTTTCAATTTCATTGACTGATATTAGGTTATTTAGAATGTTTTTATCTTTTGATTCAATTCTGGTAATTCATATGTATCTAGGAATCTGTCCATTTCTTCTGTGTTTTCCATCTTAATGGAGTACAGGTTCTTGAAGCAGGTATTCATGATCTTCTGAATTGCTGAAGGATCTGCTGAGATTTCCTACTTTTCATTCCTAATTGCATAAATCTGAATCTTTTCTGTCTTTTTTCTGATAAGGTTGGCTAAGGGTTTGTCAATTTTATTTAACCTTTCAGAGAACCAAAACTTGATTCACTTATATTTTATTGTTTTCTTAGTCTCAACTGCATTAATTTCTGCTCATATCTTTAGAAATTCCTCTCTCATATGAACTTTAGGCTTGATTTGTTCTTTTTTTTTTTTCCTAGAACTTTGAAGTTCAACATTCAAACTTGTTCTGTTTTCCTGATGTAAGAATTCACAGGTATACATTTTCCTCTTAGGATTACTTTCATTGTGTCCCATAAGTTCTGGTATGTTGTATTGGCATTATTATTTAATTGTAGATGATGTTTAATTTCTTCTTTAATTTCATATGTAATCCATTGATTCTTTAGTAGGGTGTTACTTAATTTCCATGTGTTTATAGTTTTTCTTTTTTTTTTTAATGTCAGATAATATGCATGGGATATTATCATAATGGCCAGATAATATGAATGGGATAATTTCAATTCTTTTGCATTTACTTAAGCATGTTCTATTGGATAGTATGTGATCTGTTTTGGAGAACATCCTATGAGCCACTGAAAAGAATGTGTATTTTGACAGTGTGGGGCAGAGCATTTTGTAGACATGTACTAAGTTCATTTGTTCACAGATTTGTTTCAGTTCTGATATTTCTGTGTTGATTTTTGTCTAGTTGGTCTAACTATTTGTGACAGTGGGGTATTGAGGTCCCCCATTACAACTATATTATTTAATTTTTCATGTTCATTAATATTTGTTTTACACAGTTGGGTGACCCTGTATTTGGTGCATATATATTTATGATAGTTATCTCTTTTTCTTGGAGTTTTCCTTTAACAAGTATTTAGTGACCATCTTTATCTCTTTTGATCAGTCTTGGGTTCAAGTTCACATTGCTTGCAAATAGAATAGCTACCCCTGCTTTTTTCTGGGTTCCTGTTACATGGCATATTGTTTTTCATCCTTTGACTTTCAGTCTATGAATTTCTTTTTGAGTTAAATGTGCTTCTTGAATGCAGCATATTGTTGGATCTTGTTTCTTGATCCGGTCTTCCAGTCTATTTCCTTTGTTTGGTGAATTGAGACCATTTACATTGATGGTTATAACTGATATTGGCTTGTCCTTGTCATATTATTTTCTTGCTTTTGGTTTCCTCTCTTTCTCTTCTGTTTAATTGCTTGCCCTGCCTGGTGGCTTCTTTCTATTGGTACCTTTGGAATTGAGTATACCTTTGGTACCTCTTTGTAGAATATCTTTCAGAACACTTTGTAGAGCTGGTTTGGTGGTCTTGAATTTCTTCAGTTGTTCTTTGTTACAGAACTATTTTACTTCTTCATTAATTCTGAAAGACAATTTTGCAGGATACATCAATCTGGGTTGGGAACTGTTTTCTTTCAGGACTTGAAATACTTCACTCCAAGCTCTTCTTGACTTCAAGGTTTGTGTTGAGAAGTCTGCTGTGATTCTGATGAACTTTCCTTTATAGTTGATTTGTTTCTTTTCTCTAACAACTTTTAATGTTTTGTTCTTGTGCTGAATTTCTGGATTGTTGATTTTTAAATGCCTTGGTATATATTTATTTTGGTCATGATGAATTGCAGGTCTGTATGCCTCACTTATCTGTATGTCAAATTCTTTTTACCTTCTTGGGAAGTTTTCTGCTATTACTTTCATGAACTGTTTTTCTTTTCATGTAGTTTGTCATGAATCCTGCTTTTTTTTTTATTGACTCTGCTCAATCTTACATTGTTCTTCTTTGAATCATTTTACAGTTAGTGGTTGGACTTTTTTCATGGCCCCTTGTTATTTGTAAGAGATCCTTCTTTTTGTGATTATTAATCACAGTTCTGTCTTCTAGATCTGATATTCTATCTTCACTTTCTTTCATTCAGTTTTGCTAATTTTCAATGGAATTTTTAATTTCCTGGATATCTGCTTGAATCTGTTTCATGGATTCCATTTCTTTCCTATTTTGGGCATTCATGGTTTTTATCATTTTTCATGTTCCTCCATTTTTTAATCTATGTATACTCTAGATTATTTTGTAGGTTTTTTTTTTACAATAGATAGATTTATCACTAGTATCAAGGCTCCCCTAGGAAATGTATGTTCTTCAGGAATGACTTCCAGATGCACTTGGTTCTTGGTATTTGTTTCTATCCCAAGAACCTACCTTCCCAATTTATTAAGGATGAGAAATTGCTATCTGTTTGGCTCAGTACCCAGGCCTTTAGTACGGACATGAGGATAGTTATGACCCCAGATTATCACTATGTTGTCATACAAGTATGTACAACTGGTTACAACAACCATGGCACCCTTGCTAGAGTAGAACAATTAATTATAATATCATCAAGCACAGCCTAGAAACTGAAAGTCTGTGGTAATTGCCAATTTGGCATCTCTAACCATGGAAACATAATGTGTAGTTATAAAGCAACATCCAAAAGAAACCAGTAACTTGCATGCAGTGAGTTTCCCCTTGGTAGAGTGATTTTATCCTGTGGGGAAGGGGAATTTAACAGGGATAGGGGACAAAACAGAGCATTAATTGAAGATAAATATAGTAGTAGCAAGACTGAAGGACAAAGGATGAACACCTAAACTTTAGGAAGCTGGAGAAGAGGACAGAAGAGAAAGAATGAAGGAGAAAGCAAAAGAGTATCAAGGTAAACCAGAAAGACTATAGACAGTGTTCACTCACATGGAAATATTAGAAAATCAAGAAAGACCACTGAGGAAAGAGACGGAGAGTACAGAGAAAGTAAACTAAACAATAGAAGTCAAAACCTAAGCACCCCCTCACTGACAGAAAAGGAAAGCAAAAAGAGAAAAAAAAATCCTCTGGTGTCCCCAGGTCTGTGTTAGTTCTTTAGTGAGAGCCAAAATTCATACTGAGTAACCCCACCAGGCTGCAGTAGGATTACTGCTGGGTGTGAGTATGATCTTGGCCAAACTCCTGACTCCTGTCACTTCTTGATTATAGGGCAGGGGCAGTGCCCTTGTCCACTGCCAGCCAAGGCCAATAGCCTGTTTGTAACACAGGTTGCAGAGCAGAGGGGCTGCTTTCAGATCTTGGTAGCAAGGGCTAAGACTGGCTTTTGCTGGTTGCTGGAATGGAGTCTGGATGGTCCTAACTCCTACTTCTCAGCAGAGTTTTCCCCCAGTCTGCTGTCTAACTGCTAGCAGTCTACTGTGACTGGATCATCTTTCCCTCATTCCACTCTGGGACGTTGGCAGTGAAGCAACTCTGGGGCTGTTCTGCTGCTGGAGTTTGAGCCCAGAGCCCTTTGAAATAAAGTGATGATCTTGCCTGCCTGCCACTGTAGCTCTGCATGGGTGTGTGCTAGGCTCTGCTCTAGTTTATTCACCAACTTCTGACTCTGGGGGCACCGCTCAGGAAACAGGGTCTTGTGTTTCACAGCTGCCTCTGACTGCAAAAGACACTCTTAGTCCAGGTCAGGTCTCAGTCTCCCAGTGAAGAGCAAAGTTGCTTTTGCTGTCTCCCTGCCCACCAGGTTGGCTATACAACACTTCTAGCCACACTGGGTGGTCTTGAGTCTATTGTGGTGATCTATTTCTTCTGTAGCAATGAATATTATTTTCTTCTCTGTTATTTCCCTTGTGATTCTTGTTTGCCCTGTACTCCCTTTGGTTTTTCTCTGGGTTGTTGTTTTCCAGACTCATAGCACTTTCTTCTGGAGAAGATGAGTAGCTGATACTCAGCACTCTGCCATTTTTCTTCTTTCCAGAATTAGAATTTAAGTAAAGTTTTCTGACTTGAAAACCAAGGTATCGCCTATCATCTTGTTCTATAGGTATGAACAAGCTCTCCACAGGCATATCTGTGGCTGCTGGCATAAATGCTGCTATGAGGAAGTGCTCTTTCCTTGGATTCCTTTGTTTCTATCCAGTTTTCTACTTTGGTTCTCTTTCAGAGGCATCCTCTTAGTTCATTTTAGCTGCAAGTGAGTCTGACTTGTCATTCAAACATTCAGTCCAGAGGTTTCCACCTCTTTTTTGTGTGAATGAATGACAAGATAACCAGAGTCCCCATTTAATGTCTCCTGGAAAAGCTTTGTTTTTACCCATTTAATGTATTGGAATTCTGTATTAAAATTTCTTTTCCTAAAACTAACATTGTAGTAGAAACACTTAGCATAAGATTTACATCTAAGTATAAAGCAAAGTATTATTAGCTTCAGGAACAATATTGTACAGTTCATCTCTAGAACTTATTCACCTTGTGAAATTGAGACAATGTCCAGTGATTAGCTACCACTCATTTACACCTCTTCCAGCCTCTAATAATCATCATTCTACTTCCTGATTCAATGTGTTTGACTACTTTTGACATCTTGTATAATTGAAATCATGCAGTATAAGCCTTCTATGAATGACTTATTTCACTTATCCTACTGTCATCAAGGTTCATCCTCGTTGTTGCATAATCCATGATTTTCTTCACTTTCTTAGGCTGACTAGTATTATATATATATATATATATATATATATATGCCACATTTTTAAGATTCATGCATTGTTCAAGGATGTTTAGGATATTTTCATGTCTTTGTTATAGTGCTGTAACAAACACTGGAGTAGTAATATTTCTTTGGATCTTGATTTAAACTGTTTTGTGTAAATATCCAGAAATGGGTTTCTGGTTTTCAATGTAATTCTGTTTTTAATTTTTTGATGAGTATCCATACTATTTTATATAGCAGCTACACCATTTTGCATTCTCACCAATTGCACAAAATGGTTCCATTTTTTTATATAGCCTCACTAACATTTGTCTTTTTCCCCTTTTTTTGGATAGCAGACATCCTAACAGATATAATGTAATATTTTATTGAGTCTTTAATTTAGTGAGGAAATTAGAATATATTTTCATATACCTGTTGACCAAACCCTTTTTATGTCTCTTTTGCAAAAATGTCTGTTCAAGTCAAAGATTTTATATACAAAACTAAAATAGGTGCAGCCTTCAGGGAACTAATCTAGTCTATCCACCCATAGGTAAGTTGATTGAAGCTCAGAATGACTTGCCAGAAGGGAAATAACTAGTCTGGTAAAATCAAGTTAGGAAATCAAATATTTCAAGTTTGCTGCTCTTTGAGATTCTGCTTGCTGAACACCTGTCACTTTATGGTCACTAAAGTGGAACCATGTCATTTCTATGGTCTTGATGTTTATATGTTTGTTTCCTTTTTATAACACATGATATCTTTGAAAGAAGACCTCTCGTCTTAGTGTCAGCTATTACCTGTGTTAGGCCACACCACACACATGCATTTTTTGATTCACCACCCATTGTAGTTGGTACCTACCAATTATAGGAATACGGGAATTATGGATTTTTTAACCCAGTCATTTCATTAATCTTTATCTCTTGATATTATGCTTTTTAGTGGTAGAAAATATAAGTCAGCTTTTAAGGAAAGTTTCAAAAGTAGAAAATTTTGACCCGTTTCGCTATTAAAAAATCCTATGATGGGAGTTAGTGATCTTGATGAAACTGAAAACTTTAGTGTTCATCCCTGTGGTTTCTGGTGAAAGCAAATGAAGATGGGTAGAAGATGTAGATTCTAAGAGCCCCAGGCAGCAGAGGTCAGGAGAGTTACCGGTGCTATCTGGGTACATTCCACCTTCCAAATACCTTTTCAAGTGATTGAGGTTCTACGAACTCAGAATGTATTTTGCTACTTTTTCCATTTGCTTCCCAACCTCCTTATACTTAAATGGCAGTTTAACCCATCTGTTTCATATTCATTTACACTTAATGAATCAGAACATTATTTGGAGAGAAAGAAATCTAAGAATTCTTTCTGTTGCATTCAGTTGATCTTCAATTCCAAAAGAAATAGTATAAACAAATAAATATGGGATCATTTAGTCTAATTTGCAACATAGATGCCCCTTCTTCCAGTCAGAGATAACATGGTGACAGAAGTATCTGACTTTTAGATACTTTAGAAACCTGTGTTTCTTTGCTTTTTATTTGCACGTATCTGCTTTAATATTTTTCTTCTGTGGGCCCCTTGTATGCCCTGTCATTTTGAAGAAGTTCTCCAATTCATACTGCCAAACACAATGACCATATTTTAATAACTCTTCCTTTACTTGTTGGCTGACTGTTTATCTGAATGCATACTAATATGTTCATGGGGAAATATGAGGTTGAAACTAGCAATAAAAACTTTAGTAAGTGTTTACTACATGCCAGCAATTGAATTAGTTTATTATAGTCTCATAACCACCCTAGGAAAAAGTTGTAGTAGTATTCTTATTTGAGAGATGGAACTTGGGCACAAAGATGTTGAGTGACTTGGGTGTATTGCTTGTTTTTTGGCCATTTAACTCCAATACTTGGAGCCATCATCTTTATTATTTGTTGACTAAATATCTGTTCAAGGTGTTTGCATTTAAGTGGATCTTCCTGGTATACTGTCTGTCTGTCTGTCTGTTTCACTCTCCCTCTCTTCTCTTTTACTACTGGGGATTGAATCCAAGGCCTTTGCACTGAGCTTCATTCCCAGACCTTTTTAAAATTTTTTATTTTGAGACAGGGTCTCACTCAGTTGCTAAGTTGCCCAGACAGGGCTCAAATTTGTGAGCTCCCAGCCTTGGCCTCCTAGAAGTGCTGAGATTACTGGCATACACTACATTCCTGTGTTAGGAAACCATGATTTTAAAGAGTGGCTGTGATGGTCAGGAAAGAGGACCAACCATTCAATTTTTCTGGAAGACTGGGAGCTACAAAGCAACTCTTTAGGACTCTTGAATGATAAAATTGGTGGGCAGGTGAGTGGGACAATTATTCTACTTTCATTTGAGGGACACCTAAGATACAATGATATAGAAATATTTTCTTTTGTATTTTAAGTGTCCGGATAGAAATCATTTGTCTCAGTGTTCATCCTGGAACCTTCACAATGGAAGGTGAACATATTAAAAGTGTGCACAGGATCTCCCAAGCCATCTGAAGCTCTGCAATCTAAATTTGCTTTCCCTTTAACTTTTCTAATGTTGACCTCACTAATTGTCCCTCACCCCACCCCACCAAGTTTGAATATCAAAAGCTGTGGGGCTAGCACCCAGCAATCTACTTTCATCCACACTCCAAGTGATTCTGATCCACATTCAAGTTCAAAAACTGCTTTCTCTGTGGATAATTCAAAATGGAATCTGTACCATTAGGAGCAACATACTTTGCTAAGAACGGTGAATCACCCAGAGCACAGTGGTATAACTGAACGGGAGGTGTTTTTAGGGCAGCATTATTAGCCAAAAGGAAAATTACATTGTAACAATATAATCCATTTTAGACCGGTGAAGATTTGAGCACATCAAAATATGAATGTTACATCTACAGTTCATTATGTTTTTAAAATATTATCTAATTTTTTACTCAATGCACTCTTTGCAACATATGCAATGTTTTGTAAAGCATTCTTTAAAAATATTAATAATATGATTATTGTGTTTATATTTCCTATACTGACATCAGTTAATTTATTTTCATACATAATAAATTATGATAACTTACGACTTTTTAAACCATATTTGGTGTTAAGCTAAGATTTCCTGTGTGCATCTGCAGTCACTTGTTCAGTTCACGTAAGCAGTCATGTGGCTAGAGATGTTGTGTTCAATCACTGCGCAGATGGGTAAGATGACCTGGTGTACAGACAGCACTTGTATGGTTCCCGTTAACGTATTTTTCTAGCTGTAA
>RJWT010032159.1:0-14192 GCA_004365215.1 Cuniculus paca | reverse complement strand
GGCCCAAACGCTGAGACAGGCACAAACGTGCTGGAGCACAGAGCAGAAGAGGCTGACCCACCACCGGACTGAGGAAAGTCCCAGAAAGGAAGAAAGAGACGGGGCGCCAGCCGCCACAAACCGCCGCCTGGCCGGACCGCTGGCCTCCAGCACGGCCGGCGAGAGGAAGGGGAAGGAGAACGCTCCTCCCTTCTCTGTTCCTCCTGCGGGACAGGGCTTCGGGGGCTGACCTCCGAAAGTGGCCAAAGCAGTGTGCTAACACCCTGGAATCTAGGGCAGCTGAGCCTCCCCCTTCCTCCTCATCGCCTGCGCAGTGCCAGCCTGTCAGTATCCAAGCACCTGCGCCGGTCACCTGGCAGAACGCAGTTCTCTTCTTCCACTTGGCTTCTCCAGCGCCCTTTGCACTCCTTGTACAGTCAGAAACTCCTCAGATAGTTAACTGTGACCAAAGGAGGACCCCAGCTCTCTGCTCTGAGCATGTAGTATCACTTGGGGTCTCTAAAAATTTCATCTTGGCTAGGACCAAGGCATGGGTATTTTTTTTTTTTTTCAAAAGTGTGTCCAGTGATTGGTGCGGAGCTAGAGTGAGAACAGCTGGGATTAGTCATCTTGAGCCAGTTTATAGAAAGTTGCCTCAGCACAGACTCTTGATCTTTTAAGGGACCAACAACACCACAAACAAATGACCTTTGGCAAACCATCAAAACCCCGGAGAAACTGCCCTTGGATCTTTGCCTCCAGGGTTTCTTTCAGGGTAATTCTTGGGAGTCTTTTGGGAGTGCTGTTTAGCCTCTGACTTTAGGAGATCTGCATAATACACCAGAATGGCAGCTGTCCCTGTGACAACTGCAGTCAGAAGATGCCGTGGTGTAAGTTTCCCTCTCTGTCCAGTTCAGTTCAACCCTCAACTTGATCTAAGGAGTTTCTTTTGTTTTTTTTTTTAACCTTACTGGGAAATCCAATTCAGGGCCTCATAGATGCTAGGCAAGAGCCTTACCACTGAGCTATATCCCCAGCCTATTTATCTATGTTTATATATTTATTTTAATTAATTAATTAATTAATTAATTTTTTTTGCAGCACCAAGGATCGAACTCACAATCTCGTGCTTGCCAGACAGGCTCTTAGGCTGCTGAGTTACATCCCCAGCCCCTGTCTTTTTGAGACAGGGTCTTGCTATGCCGTTCAGGCTGGCCTTGAACTCACTTAGTAGTCCAGGCTGGTCTTGAACTCACAATCCTCCTGCCTCAGCCTCCCGAGTGCTGTGATTACAAGCGTGCACCACTAGGTCAGGCTGTTTATATATTTATTTATGCTGAGGATTAAACCGAGGATCTTCATTCTGAGCCCTTTTAATATTTTTATATTTTATTTTGAGACGGTACCTTAAGTCATTGAGTTGCTCAGGCTTGGTTTGAACTTGCAATCCTCCTTCCTCAGCTTCCCACAGTGCTGGGATGATAGGCGTATATCACCATTCCTGGCTCCCAGCTCTTTTTAAGATTTCATTTTGATACAAAGTCTCGTGAAGTCACCCAGGGTGGCCTATAAATTTGCAGTTATGCCTCACCCTTCCATATAGCTGGGATTACACACATGTGCCGTGGTGATCAGTCTCAAGGATGGTTTTGTTGCAGAATATGACTGCTAGTTCCAAGGTAAATCTTAAGAAGTTTTGTCTATCAATGGGGCATGGTTGCACATGCTTTTAATTCCAGCCCTTTGGAGGCTGAGGCAGGAGAATGTTGAGTTTAAGGTTTACCTAGATTACATAGTGAGACCTTGTCTCAAAAAAAAAAAATAAAAAATAAAAAAAAGAAAAGAAAAAAAAACAAAGAAAAAAAGCAACACAGTTTTGCCTATAAAAGTTTTGCCATGGATTCAAAATCTGGAGAAGAACACAGAGCGCACAGCAGTGCCAGCGTCACATCCCTGTGCTGCCTGTCTTCCTGGCCATCTCGAGCCTGCTCAGAAGCCTGGGTTTATTCATTCATCCTTTTTTTCCTAGACATTGGCATTGTCCTCAGTACTTTACAGTCAGGTCCTGAGAGCAGCGCGGGACTTGTGCGCACCTCCTGGTGCTTGTGTTTTGCGTCTCAGAGGGGCAGTTCTTAGGAGTTACGCGGAATTTCAGCTTACCAGGGCACTGCCGAAATGATCGCACCAATTCACACTCCCAGTGCAAGGGTCTTACCATCCAATATTTGAAATTGTCAGACTTTACAACTTTGGCCATTCTAGTGGGTGTTTAACTTTGTAGTATTAATTTGCATGCCCTCAACTACTAATAAGTTGAATGTCTTTTTTTTTTCTTTTTTTGGTACCCAGAATTGAACTCATGACCTTGTGCTTGCCAGGCAGGTGCTTATGCCACTGAGCTAAATCCCTGGCCCCAGTTGAAGGTCTTTTGATTTGTTTATTTACCATGTCTCCTTGCCTATAAAATTTACATTTTAACTGGGTATGATGTCACACGCCTGTAATCTCAGCACTTGGGAGGCTGAGGCAGGAGGATCATTGCAAGATCAAGACCAGCCTGGGCTACAAAGTGAGTTCAAGGTCAGCCCAGACTGCATAGCGAGACCCTGTCTCAAAAAGACAAAAATAAATAAATAAATAAAATTTACATTTTTGTCCCTTTTTCTATTTGGCTACTTGTAGCTCACATAATTTTGGATCATACAGCACACACCATTTTACATGATATAAAATATTCTTTTAAATGTTCATAATTATACTATGGAGTACTGTGTGATAATTCAATGCATGTATACAGGGTATAAGGATCAAATCAGAGTAGTTAAAAATTTTCATTAATATGCTAGTAATTGTACATATTTATGGGGTACTGTGTGGTATTTCAATACATGTATTCAATATGCAATGACCAAATCAATGTAATTAACGTTTTCATCGCCTTATCATTACTTTGTGTTTGGAGCCTTAGGACTCCTCTCTTGTAGTTATTCACAAACTATATAACAGGTTATTGTGAATGACAGCCCCCCACTGTTCTGTAGAACACTAGAACTTGTTGTATCCCTGTATCTAGCTGTGTTTGGGTACTCCTTTTGAGCTTTCTACTGTCTCCCTTCCCGCACCCTTCCCACCCTCTAGTGATCATTGTTATACATTTCAATCAACTTTTTAAATGTCCACATATATGAGATAACATGTAGTATTATTTTTCTGTGTCTAACTTATTTCAGTTAACATAATAGTTGTCCAATTCCACCTGTTTCGCTGCAAATGATAGGATATCATCTTTTATGGCTAAATAATATTCTATTATGTATAGTTACCATATTTTCTTTGTCCATCCATCTGCTGGTAAACATTGAGGCTAATTCCATAACTCTGCTGATGGGTATTGAGGCTCCTTAACAGTTTTTTTCAGTTTTGGTGTTCAGAAGTAACTCTGGTAAGAAACTCTAATGCATAAGTTTAATTATATGTCATTTAATATTTTCATGAAATGCTCATAAATTCTAAAAATTAGGATTTCCAGGTCAAAAGGTATCAGCATTTTAAAAAATTTTAACTCCAAATCACTCTCTATAGTGATTGTATAATTTACATATCTTCAACAAACATTTTAACACTGAATATTAACATTTTAAAACTTTGATAATTTAACTTGCAAATAAGTATTAGCCATTAAGGTAACCAATATTTCAGTTGGCACAGTGGTGCTTGCCTGTGATCCAAGAAGGCTGAGACAGGTGACCACAAGTTTGAGGGCAGACTGGGCAACTTAGTGAGACTCCGTCTCAAAAGAAAATAGAAAAAGAACTAAGAATATAGTTCAGCATTCCCTATGTCCAATTCCCAGTACTGAAAAAAAAGAAAAAGTTTATTGACAAGTCTGTTTCTTTTTTCTAAGTCTCCCCCCGCCCCCGGCAGTTTATTATCTTCATCTGATGCTAGCATAGCAAAGTACTATACTAAAAATTATGATTTGTTTTCCACCTCTTTATTGTGGCTCCTGCCATTTTTTTGGCCATATAGCTAGATTCCTTTGTTTCTCTTTGTTTTCAGTTTGTTATGGCTTGTATATAGATAGCCCCCCCCCACAAGCCTCATACAGTCATGGAAGCAGCTGAATCTAGCGCTTGTGATTGACGTGTTATCTAGTGCTGAGATTGGCAGTGTGAGTGCTGCTCCCGCCCAGGGGTGGAGCCGATATACAATGTAAGGTCAGAATGGGGGTGTATTTTTCCCTCTTTTGTATGATTCCCTCTTGCCACTTGCAGCTGCTGAGAATGGCTGCCCCATCAGCCATACCATCCTGTTTTGGAACCAGCTAAATATGGACTGAAACCCCCAAAACTGTAAGAAATAAATCTCTCCTTCCATCATTTTGGGTGTCAGGTGTTTTGTTTCAACAATGAGAGAAAAGTAACCAAGACAGAATTTGGTACCAGGAGTGGGGTTGTTGCTGTGACTGTACATGACCATGTGGTTTAAGAGCCTTTGGGAATGGCTTGTGGGAAGAGTTTGGAAAGGTTCAGAGATGTCACCTGTATGCATAGAGCTGGAACAGCTTAGGCTATTCTGTAGGGGGGATTCTGGTCAGAGCTCAGGAGACCAGAAGGCTGATAGAGAGGCTGCTGGGAAAGATCAGGCTCAGGAGGTTTCTGCTGGGAACAAGGACTGCAGTGGGTATTGGACTCCAGTTGATGTATTTTACAGCTTGGCAGAAAGTTTATCTATATTTTGCTCATGTCCAGAGACTTTGCCTGAGACAAAGATTAAGGACAGTGGACTAATTAATCTGGCAGAAGAAATTTCAAGGCAGTTAAATGTTGAGGCCGTGGCATGCTTACTGTTAGGGGCTTTGAGCCAGACTTATGTTGTAAATCAAGAGCACAGAGCCCAGCAGGGTGATTTGAAATGAGAGTTTGGCCAGAAAGGAAGCTCCAGTAAAGCTGTGGGTTATAAAGATAGAACTGAGGTCTCGATTGCTGAGAAGGAACAGAGAAATAGAAAAGATGGCCTGAAGCCAGTGCAAAAAGCAGCAAGTCTCGAACTTTTGCAGCTTCCAAACTGCAAAAGCGGAAGACTTTACTAGGAGAAGAAAGCCTCAGAGCACCATGTTCCAGAATGGTGGCAGAGGCCCCACAAGGTTCCAGAATGGCGGCAGCATAGAAAATCTGTTCCTCACAATCAGAGTGCCCAGCAATCCAAGCCCTCAACCCTACAGCCAAGAGAGAGGAAAGCCTGGCTACTGCTCTAGCTGGCAGCAGATGTCAGTGTCATCCACATGGTGCTGGTTTCAAGTGCATACAGAATGCACAAGTTCTGAGGTTGAAAAAGCTTCCACCCCAATTTCAGAGTGCCTGAGAGGCCAGGCAGTGTGCCCCTGATTGGACAGTGTGTAAAGATGTGAATGTGAAGCCAATGATACAGTGGAGGCCCCAAAAGTTTGGAAAAGCCAGAAAGGCGGATCATCCAAGAAACCTACAATGGGCAAGCAGAGCCAGCCCAAGAGAGAAGACATGGGATCAGTGACCACCAGAAATGCCATAGAGGTGGAACCACGCAAGCCCTTTGGAGCTCATGATTTGCCACAGATTCCTTCAGATGCTGGGCAAACAACTATAGGACTTAACATTTGCCCTGCTGCATTTTGGATTTGCTTTGGTTCTAATGCTTTGTAATCCCCTGTTTGTACCTTTTGGAATGAAGGTGTCTGTCTTGTGCCATTGCATGTTGGAAGTGTTTAACTTTGTTTTCATTTGTACAGGGGCTTGCAGCTAAGGTTTGCCTTCCATCTCAGAGGAAACTTTCAGCAATGCTGAAACTGTTAGGACTCTAGCAACTCTTGGAGATGGACTAAATGTCTTTTGTATAAGGGATGTACATGAGTCTTTTGGGGGCCAGGGGTGGAATGTTATGGTTTGTATATAGATGGCCCCCCACAAGCCTCATGTAGTCATGGAAGCAGCTGAATCTAGTGCTTGTGATTGACTCATTGTCTAGTGCTGGGATTGGTGGTGTGAGTTCTGCACCCACCCAGGGGTGGAGCCAACATACAAGGTAAGGTCGGAATGGGGGCGTGTTTTTCCCTCTTTTGCAAGGTTTGCTCTTGCTGCTTGCAGCCACCAGGAAAGGCTGCTCCCTCAGCCATGCCACCCAGCCTTGGAACCAGGTAAGTATGGACTGAAACCCCCAAAACTGTAAGAAATAAACCTCTCCTTCCTTCACTTTGAGTGTCAGGTATTTTGTCTCAACAACAAGAAAAAGTAACCAAGGCGCAGTTGAAAGTTTTTAATTTTTCCCTATCCTTTATTCTGAATATACATAACATTAACACACCTCCAAAGCCAAAACTACAGGAAAATATCAGAATGGTCTTCTCTTATACTTTCTATCCTGTCCCCTCACCTAGTTCCTTGTGGATAACCAATTGTATTGTTTTCTGGTTTACTTGTCTTGTAATTCATTTTTCTAAAATAAGCAAGTCCACTATATTTTACTCCTTATCTTTATTGGACAAAAGTTAACATAGAATATATTTGCTTTTGTAACTTGCTAATACATTCTGGAATGACTACAGATCAGTTACTGAAAATCTTTATTTCTTCTTATTGCTTTTCTAGTATTCTATTGTGTGTAACATAGTTTATCTGATTTCTCATTTATAGTTGAGCACTTATATCATGTCTAATATTTTGCAATTCATAACAGGACAATGGAGCAGTTTACATACATGAGAATGCACATGTACTTTTCCAGGTATCTTCAACATAAATTTCTACAAGTGACAGTACTAGACTGAGAGGTAAATGTGGAATGTAGCAGCACCTATTTACTTATGTTTTATCTCTGGTTGCTTTTGTGCTGCAGTGACAAAGCTACAATATTTACCATCTGATGCTTCAGAAAAATTTACTAACCCATGTTCTAGTAGATACTTAGGATCAGCTTATATATGTAGAATTCTTGAATGCTTGCATTTCATAAACAGATTTTTGGGCTGGTGATACAGCTCAGCTGTATAAGCACCTGCCTGGCAAGTGCAAGGTCCTGAGTTTGATTCCTGGTACAAAAAAAAAAAACAAAAAACCAAAAACAACCAAAAACCAAAAACCAAAAAACAGATTTTCTATAGTGTTGAAGCTTGACAAACAGCATGATAGATGAATCTAAAGCCTTTGACTTGCATCTCCTGAAAACGCTGAAAATGCATCCCTTGTGTTGCTCTTTTTTAATTTTTTTTTTTATTTTTGTGGCCCCGGAGATCAAACTCATGACCTCGTGATTGGCAGACAGGTGCCTGCCCCACTGAGCTAAAATCCGGCCCCCTTGTGTTGCTCTTGAGAAGTCTAATGCCAACTATTTTGGTTAATAGACCACATATAAGCTACCCTAAAAAAGAATGGTTTTTAAAAAGTAAGAACTAATTTGAGTACAGTTTTATAAACTTTGCGCCTGACTGCAGGGGAGGTCACTGAGCAGGGAGCTGGCGTCTGGGCTATTGCAAAGTGTCCAGTTCACTCCTATGGGCTGGGATCAGTGAGGTCCTCTCCTTCATGCAGTCTCAGGACCTTTCTGTAGGAACTGAAATATTTTCCATTGTAGTGCAGGGCTTTAAAGGCAAATGTTCCCAAAGACCAGGTAGATACCTCAAGAGTTCTTCTGACTTGGCATCACACAGTCTATTGGTCTCACAATTCATTATGGCCAACCTGGGTCAAAAGGTGTGACAAAGAATTTGCAGCCATCTTTACTACAAGGAAGTCTAATTTTTCCTACTTTTTTCCCTTTTGTGGTACTGATGATTGAACCAAGGGCCTTTGTACTGAGCTATATCCTCAACCCCTTTTTTATTTTTACTTGTATTTTTTGAGACAAGAGTCTTCTTAAATTGCAGAGGCTGAGCTTGAACCTGTGACCCTCTTTCTTAAGCTTCCCAGAGTGCTGGAATTACAGTTATTGTTGTTTCCTGCTTTCTCCATGCCATGCCCAATAATCATAAAGTCCTGTTTTTGTTTGTTTGGGGGGAGGTACTGGGAATCGAATTCAGGACCACATGTTTGACAGGCAGGCACTGCATAAAGCCTTGTTTTTAAACAATTTGAATTTTTTGCCTAAAAGCCTTTGAAGCTATTATTGTTATTTTTTTAAATGATTATTATTATTATAAAATCATTTTAATAGTATGGCTCTCAAAGTTGATTATTCTCTGGCAGTTTCCCCAGGCAAGGGTGGACCCTTCCATTGTATACACTTACATGTTCTTATTTCTAGAAAGCTTCTTGGGTTATAGCTTCAATGTACATGAAATTTCAGCTAACACTGATGTTGTGCCCTGTTGCTTGTATTCAAATGACATTCTAAACAGAAAGCAAACAGCACAAATGTATGGGGATTGAGGCAAGTAGTAACATTCTAGGACTGGATGGTGAGTGTAGGAAGCAACAGGAGACAGAGAGACAGGGAAGGGATAGATTAATGGAAGTACAGGGACTTCCATTCCATGCTGTGCAGGGACACAGTGGATGGTAAAGCTTTGAAAAGTTTTTCCAATCTGCATATATTAGCTTTACCTGATATACACAATTGAAAGGAGGAGAGGTTCGTTTTTGTTCTCTGCTTCACAGGTTCCAGTCCATGCCCTGCTAGCTCCACGGCAGAAGTGTGGCGGATGGGCGTGGTGGAACAAAGCTGCTCACTTCATGTGCCCCACGAGCCAATCACTCTCCAGGATTCTCTAATCCCAGCCAAGACAATTACCTTAACCACCGCACTGCAGTATGGAAGATGTGTTGGAACAAGAGTTCAGGAGGGAAACGGATGAAGGGCTGGTGCGCTAATCTTTGTGAGAAGAGCTAAGAGGGACAGATTCTAGAGGTATTTAAGAAGTCAGATCGACAGGACTTCATGATGATTGGGTGTGGCAGGGAGAAAAAGGTCAGAATCAAGTGTGACTCCCAGGTTTCTGAATTGGGCAAGTGGTACACAGTGTGCTAAGTAGTTTTTGCCATGCAGAGCTTCAGGCACCTCCAGGATATCCGGGTAGGCTTTTGTGTATGTGGAACCCTGGGAAGTGGCCCCTAGACGGTTGCTGATTCAGGTGGTAGACAAAGGATGGAGGAAAGTGGTTCAGGGAATACGTGGGGTGACATGAACTGAAAACAGAATCCTGGAGACTGAGGAGTGGTTAAAGAGGTTAAGAGGGGAGTCATGTCTTGAAGGTAAGGGAGTTTCAAAGTGTTGTCAAATGCCTGAAAGTTCTAGTAACATGAGGACTCAAAAAGGGACAGGGGCATTTAGGATCAAATAAGACATTAATGCAGTGGGGTCATAGCCATGAGTAGAGGAGCAGGAAGCTGATGAGGAGGGAGAGGTGCATGTGATCAACTTTCAAGACATCTATAAAGGAAAGTATGGAGGAAGTGGTAACAGGAGTGGAATTTTCTTCCTTTTACTTTAGGACAGGCAAAGCTTGAATAGGTTTAGATGATGCAGGAAAAAGACAAACAGGCAAGAGAAATTGATAACCTGGGAGTAAGGGAGGAGAATGAGTGAAAAATGTTTGAAAAGTGTTCTGGGGATGTAGAGGTGATGAACCTGGAGAGATGCTAAGACCAGCATGTATGAAGTAGTTAATTCCAAGAATGCTCTATAACAGTCTGGCTCACATATTGAAATGACCTTGGTTTCAATCAATAGAGCAAACATGTCATGCAACATTTACGTAATTATTTTACATCACTTATGAGTATACTCTTTTTCTCCTAAGGATGGAATCAGTGTTTATCCTTTCAGTGTCTTCCCCACACCAGGTGGTTAACGAATGGCAAAAGAATAAACTAGATACCTAGTAGGTGTTTTCTGAGTATGTTAACATGGTCAGACCACCGTCAATACCCTGTGTGAAAAGAAAGCATCTTTTCAAGTATGTAAAACATATGATTCATGTGTGAAAAGTGATGCACTATTTTTGAAGAATATGTTTTCACTCTTAAAGCTACTTAGCAGCATTTCCTTCACTATAGGCGTTTAAAAATAGGAAGATGAGAGGAGAAGCAAGAGGGTGTTCTAAAGGCAGGCAGGCAGGCGGTGGCACGATCTGCTACACCATAAGGTGCCAAAAAGCAGTAAAAAGCAGCCGCAAAGCACGCCGGCCTGGGGTCGCTTAGCTTATCAATAACCCTTAACGGATGATACTGTTTTTGTGTCTTAAACAATATACAGGAAAAAAACCCATCTGCTCCATTAAAAAGTTCTCAGCTTGGCACCACCTCCTGTTTTACATATTTGCTATTCTGTAAAAAATGAAAAAAGGTACTGAGCTGGTAGGCCTTGGCGACCACCCTCTGCTGCTCTGCCGGAGCCGGTTTCCCAGCTGCGATGCTCTGTTTTTGTGAAAAGGCTTCCTTTTCTTCCTTCGAGGCGCCTCTTCCAGGAGCGCCTCCTCCGCTGGCTCAAGCGGAAGTCATCTCTTCCTCCTCATCCTCGCCCGGGCTCTGGCTGTGGCTGGGCTTTGCGCAGGTCCTCAGAGCCGGCTGTTTACACGGCTGCTTTTCTTCTAAGTGACGCGCTCCTCAGACCCGGGGCCTGACGGCGACGGGCCCCACGCGACACCTGGCACCGCGCCGGACGCAGGGCGGGCGCTCAGAGCTGCAGCGTTAATCTGGAAAGTCACCCAGGACAGGAGCCCTTCTGCGTTCTTCCTCCCTCTCCCGACTCGAGGGCGGGTATCCAGCGGGCCCGGCGGTACCTGTGCAGAGAAAGCGCGCCCCCGGCGCGGGCTGCCTGGCGCTGAGAGCTGCGGAGCGCCCTCTCCCGCGCGCCCGCAACCTAGAGCGGGCCGGGTCTCGCAGGGAACGGCCCGCCCCACCCTGCCCTGCCGCAGAAGCCCCGCCCCGCCGTGGAAGCCCCGCCCCCAGCCGCGCGCTCGAGCTCGCGCTGGCAGCGCGCGCCCGCCCCTCCGCCTCCGTCCTCGCGGCCTCGCGTCGGGGGCGGGCTCGCTGCGCGCGTGCCGGGCGGGGAAGCGGCGCGAGCCGGGTGCCGAGGACGTTCGCTGCGGGGGCGGCTCCGGGGCCTGAGAGGGCGCCTCCGCCGCCGCCGTCATCGCCTCCTGCAGCAGAGGCTGCCGAGCCGGAGGAGGCTGCGGAGAGCTTCCCGACGCCCCCAGCTCCTGCGGGGAAGGGCGCCAGGTGGGGAGTCGCAGCGGCCGGCGGGGTCGGAGCCTCACGCGCGCCCGGGAAGGAGCGGGAAGGGAGCCCGGCGGCGCCCCACCGCGGAGCTTGCGGGGTGCGGGGTGCGGGGCGCGGGGCGCGGGGCGGAGGCGGTGCGCTCGGCCCGAGGGGAAACCCGAGGCCCCGCGGAGGGGCTCCAGAGCGGCTCGGGGTCCGGGCGCCCTGCTGATGCCGCCCGAGCCCGGCTCTCGGCGCAGGGGCTCTGCCTGGGGTGCCCGAGGAGGGCAGGGGCAGGTCCTGGCAGAGGGCAGGTGAGGCGGGCAGGCCCTGGCAGAGGGCAGGGAATTTATCCCAGCTCAGCCCGAAGCACCGGTTCCCGCGGCGCCTGACAGCGAACCCGTCCCTGAGGTCGCGCTCGGCGGGAAAGTGTCCCCGGGAGGGAGGCTGCCGCCCGCCGAAGCTCGCCATACAATCCTGTGCCGGCCTCGGGGTTTGGAAGACCTTCCTTCCAGCGTTCTTAGCAAACGCTTATTGATCAGCTACCCTTCTTAGGCAGCCGCGGTCAGCACTAGGGTCACGAAACCGTGTGAGACACGGCCGAGATTTGTTGTTGAGGTGCTGGCAATTGGGCCGTGAGGGGAGGCATTGAAATACCAAGCAGCATTGGATTTTATGTCTCGAGCCCTGGTCGCTTCAGGTCTCTTGGGTCTTTCCCCTGTACTGGGAAATTGGAAATTGGTTACTTGCTTAGTTTTGGGACAAAGCAGGAAGATCAAGAAATCTTGGAGGAATTTGGGAGAGTTTGAGTGCTTTTCTGTGTGACCTTTCAAGAAGTGAGGAAAATCAAATTTGGAAAGAGAAAGGAAATTCCCTTTCTTCCCCCGTAGAGTTAAGCTCCGTGACTGTTCACTGCTAAATTCTCAGGATGTGGCCTGGCTTGCAGCAGTCGTGTAGTAAATGCTTACTGCCTGAATGAATGAGCAGGGTTTTGCTACTTTTTATACGAAGCATTGTCAGTCACTGTATGTAATGTCAGGCATGGTTGATCAGCTTCTACTCTCCACTCTGGTTCTTAGGGCCAACCACTCCTTTTGGGTGGTTGCTTGAGTTCCTTGTGCTGTGGACCTTCTTTCGCTCTTTCTTTCTTTTTTTTTTTCTGAGGCAGGGTCTCGCTCTGTAGTTCTGGCTGGCTTTGAACCCTGTATGTAGCCTAGGCTGGGCTCGAGCTTTCATAGGCTTTTTAGGGGAGGTAGGAGCTTCCTTTTGTCTAGAGAACTCTTTTCGTTTTTATCCTGGCTCTTGAATCTTAGATGTTTGTGTTTCTGCGCTCCTGTAAGGGGCTGCAATTCTACCTGTCCTCATCCTTGTTGGACTCTCCAGCTGCAGGCTGCTGCTGGAGTCCACTGAGTTGCACTGCCTGTTAGGTTACTTTGTCTGCCAAATTAAAACGTGACCTTTTATGAGTTCTCTGAGGATATTTATCAGGTATAAGTGGAATTGCCTTTAAAATGGGTTACGCAGTCTAGGTAGTGCTGGGAAGGATTTTGGGTTCCACTAAATTTTATCAGACAAAATTTCTAATTACACTTAGAAAATTAGAATTCATAGAATTTTGATTGGCCATTTATTGTATGCCTTTGATATTAATTTCTCAGGGCCTTAGTTTCTCCACGTAAAAGCATAAGGGCAATAGTAATCCAAAATTTAAAAAAATTTATTTTTATTAGTACATGTTTGTAGTACATGATTATGTTTGTTGTGGGGGTTTGGTACAGGTACATAACACACCTTTAGTCACCCTCACCCCATCTCTTGCTCCTTTTCCTATTTGCAAAACATCTGTATTTCTCTTTCCTGTTATCTTTTTAAAAATTTATTTCATTATTTATTTATTTATTTATTTACTTATTTTTTTGAGACAGGTCTCACTGTGGAGTTTGGGCTGGCCTTGAATTCACTGTGTAGCCTAGGCTGACCCCGAACTTGCCACAATCCTCCTGCTTTAGCCTGTCAAGTGCTGGGATTATTTTGCTCTTTGTTTAGATTTTGGGTTTCTCATAGATAAACCATGCCATATTTAAGTTTGTGTGTCTGATTTTTCCACTTGCTGTTATGATCTCAAGGGGCATCTATTCTTTTACCAGTGACTTAAAATATACTCCATTGTGTATAAATCCCACATTTTCCTTATTCATTCATCAGTTGATGGACATAGAGGCCACTTCCAAGATTTAGCTATTATGAATTATGTTGATATAAACAAGGGTATGCATGTATCATTGTAATATCATGTCTTTAACTCTTTCAGGAAGATATCTAGAAGGAAATAACTGGGTTGAATGGAATTTTTATTTTTAGTTTTTTAGGGCTCTCCATACTGATTTTTTTTTTTTTTGGTGAGGGTTTTTTGAGATAGGGTCTTACTGTGTAGTACAAGCTGACCTTGAACTCACTGACCTCTAACTCACAGTGATCCTCCTGCCTCAGCCTTCCAAGTGCTGGGATTACTCTCCATACTCATTTCAATAATGGTTGTATTAGTTTACATTCATACCAACAGTGTAAAAGAGTTCCTTTTTCTCTGCAGGCTTGTCAGCATTTTTTATTATTTGATTTCTTGATGATAGCCATTTTTGTCTGGAGTAAGATAAAATCTCAGTGTTGTGTTAAGTTGGATTTGTCTAATGGCTAGAGATGTTGAACATTTTTTCATGTATTTGTACTTCTGAGAAGTGTTTGTTCATTTTGTCTGTTTTTTGATTGGGTCTTTTATTGGGGGGTAACTTTTTTGAGTTCTTTATGTATTCTTGATATTAGTCCTCTGAGGTGTAGCTGGCAAAGTTTTTTCCTATTCTGTAGGTTGTCTTTTCATTTTGTTGGTTGTTTTCTTTCCTGTGCAGAAGCTTTTTAATTTGATGTAATCTCATTTGTTGTTTTTGATGTTGTTTCTTTTACATTTGGAGTTCTGTTCAGGAAGTCCTTTTCTGTGCCAATGACTTTTGAGAGTTTTAGCTATTCTATTGAATATATTCAATTGTAGGT
>RJWT010032158.1:0-14192 GCA_004365215.1 Cuniculus paca | reverse complement strand
GTGGACATCCACGGTGGCTCGCTCACCTGCTGGAGGTGATCCTAGCTCCCAGCCGAGTGTCCCCTGGGTAGTGTCTGGATCACCCACACAGACTCTAGCTGGCCTGGCATTTCCACGACACGGAGGCTGACCGCGAACATCCTAAAGGGGGAGCTTGCAAGCCTGCGGAGACTTCGGCCCCAAGAATCCAACACCACTGCTGCCACATTCTATTGGCCAAGAATCAATGTCTGTCCAAATGAAAGAGCAGGGCAGGAGTCCCCACGTCTTGACATGAAATCCACCATGCCTACGCCAGAAGAGAAGAGCTTGTTCACAGAATATCTACCATAAGTGCAGAGAGAGGAGAAAGTGCAAAGCCTAAGAGAAGGGGATAGCACTCCAGGAGTCCCTAGAATGAGATACAGAGACTCATTATCCTTTATTCTTTCAATTTATAATTTTTATATAAAGTAAATTAAAAATATTAATACTCCGTTACATGTATGATGGAAGCCAAAATTTCACTATCGGGCATGATGCCCAGGATTTATCTTTCTTCTGCTGCAGGAATGACAGCTAGCGTAAGAATTAGTGACACAAGCCTCTACTAATATTCTTCCTTATATAAGCCAAAGAAGCATTTGCCTTTTACAAGTAATTAGATGTGTAACCTAAGACATTTGGAGGCCACTGACAAAAGGTGGCCTGCTCGGCTTGGAAGTGATGATGACCTCAAGTTTCCTACAGAGGATTTGTACACTGGTGTCTACTTAGAAACAGAAAAATGCTAGACAAACTAAGTGGTTTCTAAATGATAATTGTCAAATCAAGGTATCTGTTGATTTAATTCCATTGTTTTGGGGCATGACTGACAGAATCTAAGATGACAGAGGCGCTCAGTAATCTACTTTTTATAGAGACAGTGACAGGCTTCTCCACCCACCCTAAGACTTGTCTGTGGTAGATTACAGACAGCTGCAAATTATTTGACCCTGGGTGAGGTCTATGTTCCTCTCCTTAAATCTGAGTAGACTCTGTGACTAATTGACCAATAGAATATGGTGCAAGAGATGCTGAACCAGATTCACTCTGGCTTTAAAATGTTGGCAGCTTTTACTTGCTGCTTTGGAGAATACTTGTTTTTGGAAACCAGCTGCCACACTGTTGAAGAAGCGGGGAGACCCATAGGGAGAGGAGACCTGTAGAGAGAGGAGCCATGAACTCTGGTCACCAGCCCACTGAAACTCCCAGCCAACTTGCCAGCCATGGGAGAGGCACCTTAGGAATGGATGTCATGTCCCCAGTTAGGCTGGCCAAGAAGATCCACATGAAACAAAGACAAGCCATGTCCGGGATGAAGATTTGTGAGCCAATGAAATCTGAAACCACTATGTTTTGGGATAACTTATCATGCAACAACAGCTAACCAGTGCGATGCCTTAACCTTTACCGTCCAAACTGTCGGCTTGGTTCAATACTACCTTTGTTCTCTAATGAATTAAAGATAATGAGCTTCTGTTCACAAGAGAACCCACCATCAGATCTTACGACAAATAATTCCATGGACTCTGCTGTAACACCACGTTCTTTCACATCATTTGGGGGGAAAGTGTCCGTCACGTGATAACCTTCCTCTCTGAAAGCAAACCTCTCCCACAGGTCATGAAACAGGGTCCCACAGTCACGACAGATGAGCCTCAACCCAATCTCACCATTCTGCCTGGATTCCCCTGTAACTAATGACTTTTTCTGGCCAGATCAGTCATCAGGTCTAATCCCAAAACAAGAAAAAATAGCAAAACATACTGATAATTTCCATAGTACCAATTAGATTGCTTCATATGATGAGTATTAAAATGAGATTGTAAAAAAATTCTAGAGAAAGTATAGACAAGATTTCCCCTGACTTCATATTTTATTGTCTGGTAAGGTCTATGCCAGTGATGGTGAGGCTTTTAGAGTCAAATGCCAAACGGCAACCCAAAACCCATTTATTTATCACAAAGTGCCAACACTACAATTAAATCTGAATACTGAGGTTTCAGTTTACAAAACAAAACATTAATATATTTGTCTTAAAAGAAAAAAAAAAAAAACTTATGTGCCATAGGTTCCCCACCACTGGTCTATAGGATACTCCAAGTAGAAATCAAGTCAATCCATATTGTTTGTATATAAAACTTTTAACACTTAGCAAATCCTGGATTATCAACTTTGTTAGAAAAACTACTAAGCTAACAAACAGTAGTTTTTCAGTTATTAAAACATATATATCCCAACAATAGAACCTTGATAGTCTCAGTTCAGGTTTTGTTTTTTTTTTTAAATCTGTTAAACAAGTTACAGGTTGGAAGACAGCCAACAGAAAAAAGATAGTATCAATGCGAGATAAAACGCACAGTAGAAGGCAGGAAAGGAACCGTCTACCCTTTGCTCAGGAGAGCTGGAGGACACAGAACTGGCAATGTGAGTCTGTCAGCGATGCCCGACAGGAAACGTATCAGGCACCTAGCGAATACCCGAGCCCTCTCCATCTTCCGCGCCTGGCACGGGACTGGTGAGAGCTCTTGTCAGGTCCCTTTCTGGTTTAATCTGGTTTTCAGACTGGTAACAGATGCCTTCCATAACCTCGGTTTTAACGTGCTATCCAAGAAGATCTAAATGTACGATCTCCCTGTGTGTCTGGAGCCTTTCCCCTCAGCTTGATGCATTGCCTTTTGATGAACATTTAGCTCAGCAAATTTTATTTCTGTACACTAAGGAATTTTATAGCTCTAAAAGAGCTTTTAAATCCTCTGGCAGCGATTCATTCATCTTAGTAAAACAATAGCTGGCAGATACACACAGTCTACAGGAAATCGGGGTAACAACTTAGGTCATTTTTTTAGGGGAGCTACTCAGCAAACTTTGATTTGTCCTCCGCTAAACACAGACTTGTTTTCTTAAGTGAAAGGACATGATTTCTCTGTAGTCTATATTCTAAGTCAATAAACAAATCATCGAATAAAATCTAGTCTATAACCGCTTTCCCAATTCACGTCCAGGCTAGTGGCTCACAGCAGCACTTCCCGCCATCATGTTTCTCTAAAAATCACCCTAGGACACATTAAATCCAAGGAAAACAATATAGTTTATTTGAGGTCAGCCATCAACACCTCCTTTGACGATTTTCTTACCTCTCTATGATTTTGATATATGGCCTTCAGTAAGAGATGAATATGCAGGAAATGTCCTTTAAACAGCTAATCAGATTACATTCAATTCTTTTGCCTAAAGATCAAGAGCAAAACTCTAAGTCAAGTCAGATCTAAATTGTCTACTATGCAGATCTGCTGCTGTTTCTTTGTTATCCAAGCCCCCACGTGGACCGAAGGGACATCTTTCTTGCTTATCACTGCATCCAGCGACCTAGAGCAGTACTGGGCACGCAGTGCACTTAGTGCAGGTTAGCTGGAGGGATACAGCAAGTGACCCTCCTTCAAAACCATTTCTTTCACCTTGTAAAGTCAAATAAAAATATTAACACTACTCTGATTTAAATAATTATTTCTAGAAAGAGCACTTAACATTACAGGGTGAACTCCTGATAGCTGTTGTTACACTGGGTTGCTAGTAAAGAGCAACAAGTTCAGAATTTGTGTTGCTAGATAGCTAGCTGGATGGATCACCCAGCCCTAAACTCTCACACACATGCCTGGCCTATCTGCCCCCAAATCTCTTGAACCTCTTTCCAAATTTTATTGATCTTTGTAACAATTGACATCAAGAATATTCTATACAATGATTTGGTTGTCTGTCAACTCCTAACTGAATTTAACTGAATGATGTCAAGGATTTTATTTTATTTTATCCTATGTTTCTACCCAGGTTAATGACTGGAATATAAAAGATGTTCAGTCTTTTGCAAAAAAAGACAGATGGACAGACAGATGGACGGACAGATCAAGGGATCAATCAAGATCCAATGATAACAGAAAAGATGAAACTCAGTAGACTGCCATAGTGTAAGGAAGGTAGTAGCTCAGAAAATTAAACATAACACATAGGTATTATGGGTTGGATAGTCTCCCAAAAAAGAAATTTCAAGTTTTAATCCCTGGTACATGTGAACATGACTTTGTTTGGAAACTATACCATCAAGTGAAGATGAGGTCATACAGGATTAGTGTGGGCCCCAATCCAATAGTACGGTGTCTTGACAAGAACAGAAAGCACACACAGAAGGACCACAGCCATCTGTGGCCACAGACAGAGACTGGAGTTCATCCCCAAGCCAGTGCATGCCTGAGGCCACCATAACCTGAAAACGCAAGGAAGGATCCCCGCTCAGAGGGAGTGTGGTCTGACCAGTGTCTCTGTTGTTGACTTTCAATCTCCAGAACCACAAGAGAATAAACCTATTGATTTAAGCCAGTTTGGGGTACTTTGTTATGACATCAGCCCTAGGAAGCTGATATGGCTGTATATATTAAGGGGTACATATGTTAAGGGAGGGGTCTCAAAACAGTAACATTCTAAAGATGAATTTTGTCTACTTAAAACATTTTCCCCTATAGTGAACCAAAGATGCTTATAAAACAATAAGAATAAAATTAGGGTAACAGGATACACCATTCTTTTCAAAAACTAGTTATTTTTCCTGGTTTAGTACTTAACCTCATTTTGTCTAATTTTTCTTCCAAATGTTTTGTCTAATATGTGCCTTCTTTCAGGTTCCTAACAACTTCTCAAGCAGCAGAGAAACTACATGGTGGTAGAGCCCATATGGAGCAGGCATGCGGCCCCGCGTTCAACCTTCAGCAGAGGTGGGGGTGGGAGAAACATGGGAAACGCTCCACCAATCTCCTGGCCACTACCAGTCCCGTTACACTGGGGATGATAGACTCAGCATCAGATGATGAAGAAAAAAACATCAAGATTATAACAGAAACTAGTGAACCAGGTTTCTGGGCCCATTGAGCTGATGACATGATACAGCTACCATGAAAATGTTTGGAGAAATAAATTTTAATCCCCTAAAACAATTTAATCTCATAGTCTTAAGACACTGTCAAAGGGGAGGGAATGTGCAAATTATATTTTAGATTTTCACTCACTCCTCTACTAGGAAAAAAAGTAGACTAATCTTCATGCTTTATTTTTACTTTTTTCCAGGTTCACACAAAATCTAAATCCCTGATAGAAATTCTGCCAATGGCACAAACCCTGTCATGACAGGAAAATATGAGAGATTAAGTTAGAGGCTATGATTGATGCTATGATCTTGATACAGCTAACAGACCGAAGAACAAGTAGGAGCTGCTAAGGTGACATCAAAGTTTTGGCAACTCAGGCACTCACACATATGTGGTTTGTTTTACAGGCTGCGCAGAATTTAGATAAGATAACATCTCATAAAAACAAAATTCCAAGGAGTAACAATAAATTGTAATCCAAGTATTTTGGGGTGTACAAAAGGGGAAACCAAGGAATTATTTTTATGTAAGTTTTACTTCTCCTTTGGAAATTCCCTTAGTCTATTTGGGCTGCTATAACACAACACCACAGACTGAACAGCTTGCAAACACCAGAAGTGTATTTCCCACAGTTCTTTGGGCTGGAAGGCCCAAGGCAGCAGCAGGCCCCATTCATCCGGGGTGCTTCCTCTCTGTGTACTCAGGTGAAGAGGACAATGAGCAGCCTCAGGCTCGGCCTCCAACCCTGAGCACCAATCTCACCTGGGATCGAAATCGCAGCCTTGTGCTTGCCAGGCAGGTGCTTGTGCCACTGTGCTATATTCCCAGCTTTGAAAGTCACATTTTTAAAGGAAGTTTCCCTCTGAGAACTGGGACAAGACGCCCCACCCTTCTAAAATCCCATTAATATTAGACTTATTCTATATTTCTCTTTAGTTACATTTATCTTTTGCCAAATAAAAGTTATACAAGTGCAATACTTACCCTGTGGCCTAATGCTAGTGTATTTTAGGGATTTTGTCATTGCTACTCGGGAGGATGGTTTGTTCCTTTTTTATGTCAAAATTCAACATCTTAATTTTTAATTCTATAAAATCAAGTATTTTATTCTTGTATGTTAGTTTTTTCAATTTCAAAAGCATCAGACTCCTATAGTGAGGTTAAGGTATAATTCCTGTAACTGTAACTCATCAAAGTATTCTAGATGGAAAGGTTGTAAGAAAAAGAATTCAACAATACAAATAACAAAAACTATATACAGATGAGTATCATACTTGTAAAAAATCTTAAGTTAACACCAAGTGAAAAACTAGAAACAAGATGAATTTATAAATTCTTTTGTTAACCATCACTTCAGTTCCGATTACTATTTTCTAAATGTGATAGTTCCATCTAAATGGAAGGTTAATTTAATAATGTCCTAAGGAAGGCAAAGTTTATTTGACTGATAGAAGAAAATTAGTTTCAGTTGAAACATACAAATGAAAACAGAATTTATTATGAAATATCTTTGAGAAAAATCAGTTCTTCATTTAAGTGGAACAAATTAGATAAACTAGATGTCAAAAAGGACACTGAACTTACATTTATGGTCAAATGATTTTGGACAAGGGTGCCAAGACCATTCACTGGGGAAATAATCTTTTCAGCAAATGGTGCCGGTACCACTAAACATCTTCAAGGAAAAAATTAAACTGAATCTCTACTTTGCATCATACACAAAAATTTAAAGTTGCTCATAGATCTAAATATGAAAACTAAAACTTTAAAACTCTTAGAATAAAAAATAGGAGTAAATCTTCATGAACTTGGATTAGTGTTTTCTTTTCTTAAAGATATACCAAAAGCATAGACAACAAATGAC
This sequence comes from Cuniculus paca, assembly GCA_004365215.1. NCBI lineage: Eukaryota > Metazoa > Chordata > Mammalia > Rodentia > Cuniculidae > Cuniculus > Cuniculus paca. The sequence goes on along the minus strand of RJWT010032158.1, from coordinate 7,391 downwards.
AAAATACATGTTATATATAAAGAACTCAACACTCAAAAGGAACACTTAGCAATAAAAAGACAATCTAACTAAAAATGACCAAGGATTTGAATGGTCATTTCTCCAAACAACTTACACAAACCAGCTAAGAAGGAAATGAAAAGATATTCACCACTGAAAAACTGTCTTCTTCCAAGCAGTGAAACTACAATCATTTGGAGTTCCCTCTTGCACCTAGAAACAGCCTTCCTTGATACACACTGCCACCAGGATTCTTTTCAAAAGAATTCTGAAGAGTCACGTGACATTAGCATAACTTGTGAGTCATTTGTAGGAAAGTGGATGCACCTTGAGACAATAACGTTCAGTGAAATAAATCAGACACACAAGCTTAAATATCGCATGGTTTTCCTTATACCAGAAACCCAAAGTATAAATAAAGACCAAAATAAAAGATAGATAATAGGAAACAGGGAGACAGATCTTTTGCAAGTGGGAAGGAGACCAAGAGATGGAGAAAGGAGGAAAGGATGGGAGGGAAAGAGATGTAAGAAGAATTAAGATGTGTTACAGCATGAGCCAAATCCCCACAATGAATACAACCATTGTGTCATCCAACATGCAATAAAATTTTAATATAAAAATATTTTTAAAAGCCTTGAATATGAGACAATTGTGACAATCAGTCCTTCAAAATGATCCTTAGGTTTACATATTTTTGGTATATTTTAAAGCTAACTTGGTTTATCCCCTCAGCTATTTATTAATATATTTGAAATAAAAAGGGTGCTTGAAAGATACAGTAAATGTTTACATTGTTTAAAAACTTATAGTAAAAGACATATTGCCAAGAACAATGGGGAAAGTGTGTTAAAAGCAAGTGTATTTTGAGGGGGATTAATGAAATTAAGTATCTTCTACTATAGTCAATTCTTTAAACAGGAACAGTAATTTACGACCGTGCCTCACTGATCCAGTGTTTACAGCAATTTCTGTCAAATAAAAACATTATGATGTATTCTCATCCACCTTATTCATGGATCTGGCACCGTGTGACTTCTGGCTCTTCCTCAAATTTAAAATGACCACGAAAGGTAGAGGTTTTTAATCAATTCAGGACATTGAGGCAGCCACAACAATGCAACTAAAGATACTCAGAAACAAGGACTCCAGAGCTGCTCCAGAAAGTGGCCAGAACCATGAGATAAGTGTGTCAGAGTCAGGGAGGGTACTCTGAGGGGAATTCATGGCAAGGTGCCTTTCACTGTTATCAATTTTTAAATTTAAATATTCACCATTTTTGGTGATCACACCTTGTATACTATACATGGTAACAATGTAATAGCTCTTTCAATTTTAAAGAGAAAAACTTAAAAATAAAACAGTGTTTCAAAACAGACTGATAGGAGAAAACCAGCCCTTATTTTTAAATATTTACTATGTGTTAGGCAACAGCCCTAGGAGAAAAATACTGTTAATAACCTAATTTAGCATGAGAAATACTGGAGCTGGAGAACAGCGATGCAGTGGGTCCCAAGGACATCGGCGTGGTTACAGGCAGCATGTGACACGCCAAAAATCCAGTTAAACGCAAGCCACATGTGATCCTTCTACATCTCCAGCGCCAGAAAGCTGGGAGCCAGGTTTGCGCTTGGGCAAACTCCAGCACTACTTTGCATTCACGCCTTCTTTTGGGAAGGCGTGTGCTCTCCCCCGAGCTGGCACACACGCACAGATAGCTGACGGCCACAGGTTGTACAGCAAAACCATTTCTCAGTGGCAGTGACAAAGACAGACACATATCCTTAGATAAACCATCTAATATGATTCTTAGGTTTGACCAGATAGAAGTTGGAGGCTCCACACTACCTCGTAGATTAGGAAGCATGATTGATGACTGTACTATTAGTGGAAAATGAGATTAAATACTGAAATTCTGCAGAATCTATACCTACTCTTTTTGTGTGCTTTTCTTTTGGGTTTTGTACTACACTCTCTCCCCACACAGCTTACCAAGGAAGCCCCGTGAAGACTCTAAATTCTACCCAAACTCAGGACAATCCAGCCTCTGTTTAGGTTGTGTCTCCACCCACTTCAGATTTTGATATAATTTGTCATTCTGTTATGTCCTTGATCAAATTACCTGGCCTATATCGTCTCAGCTCTCACGCCAGGAACCACAGACATACCCTGCCTTCAAGACATGTGGGGCATAAATTCGTACACAATGAAATCTCTTTGAATTTTTATTGTTTTGAATCTAATACCATACAAACACCACTGCATTTTCATCCTCTTTGCTTTAAAGAGTAAAATTCACTTCTCTAAACATTTACCCTTGAAAAAGGGTAAGTCATCTAGCAAAAGTGACCAAGTGGAAGCCACCATTTTTATGGGAGTTTTTAACTCTAATGAGATTTTACTGAGCTCTATAATTCAAATCTAAAATAGATTCGGGCTTACTCTTCTCCTTTATAATCTTCATTGCCCGAGTGGGTTCCTAGTTAGAATAAGTTCGGCAACACTCTAGACGGCTCACAAGACTCCTTGTAATGTGTGATCCGATGCGTGTCCATGATGTTGGCCTGGTTATAGGTCGATTCTTAATAGTAAGTTCTGAATGTTGAGGAATTACCCAAGAGCACACCAATTTAAATCTATATTAATGAGTTAACAAAATTTTCCTGGCAAACTTGTCTATGATCCCCAGGTGGGAATTCTGCAACTATAAAAGCAAGTAAGACAGCCTGGAAGGATTTATTTACAGAATTACCAAATCACAATAAAATAGAAGGATCTGTTCTGAGCATCTATAAATCTGTTGTCTTACAGGTGATAAAACTGAGGCCACAGAAGACTTTTACACATGACTAGATTTTTTTATTTCTACTCAAGTGTACTTTCCACTAATTCACGCTGGTTTTCACTTCTTGAGAACCTGTATTTTAAAGCAGTTACTACCAATGGCCACGCAGAGAATTCAGGTTCTTAGAGGCACAGAGATGGAGAACAAGTAATCTCGGTCTTGCAAAGCCCTATGTCTCCAGCTGCCACCTCCACTCTTCGCTGGCCTCCCTCTACACCACCACTCTCTGCCGTCTCCTCCAGAAGAAACACTAAGCAGGGAACGGATTTTCTGTTACCCTCTAACCTCTCCTGTGCTACACACCCTTTTCATTCATCTCTGACATTCTCCATAAACTTCAGGAAATCATACATCCTAAGACAAGCAGCTTTCTATGACTTTGCTTTGTTTACTAATGCCTGGAGGGAAAAGGTAATACTTCCCTGATGTCCAAGCTCTAGCTATAATGTTGGTTTCTTCCTGCGATCACCTTCTATATGACGATGTGAAATTACAAAATGCCAACTGGGCTTCCAATCAATCATCTTCTTTGGCATCCTGCTAAGCAAAAAGGGTTGTGCTCAATATAGTTGTGCATGTACTATTTCTATACTATTATAGTCTGAAAAATAAGTCTTGCTGATTTGTGTCTATATTCAATGCTATGATGGCAAATCTTTATATACTGTTTTCTAATTAGACAGCAGGCTAGAAGGTACCATATGTCACAGCATTACTTCTAATCTAATAAGACAAGAAGCCCAATCATAGTCACCAATTGTTTTGAATTCTCAATCAATCGAGTCTTTGTATATTCTGTAAGGGAAAAAAATTCAGCAAAAAAAGCACCCTATGAGAAAATCTGTTTTCTGGAAGACATTTAGTATGATGTCAGCCATTTGAACTGTGGTTCTTTTATTGGTGTATTACATTTTATTTTAAAGATTAACTGATTTTGCTCTTCAGTGAACCCTTATTTCTGAACCTGAAGATTTCTTGAGATGAAGCAGACATACAGTTCACTTTAGGTACTTGTGGTTTATCTCAGCCGATGAGATATTCAGAAATAACTCTATATAACAGTATTTTATGAACAAAAGCAATTCAGACTAGACATAAAGACTATCCAAAAGGTTCTACACCAGACATACTGTGGTTTCTCCCGTGGAATGCTGAGAATTTTAATGACATTTCTAGGTAAAGATTTGAAGACTGGATTAATTCTACCATAGATCAAGTACAGCAACGATATCTTTAGTATCATATACATAAGTATTAATGCACTGAGTAGAGTTTTTTTATAAGTATATAGAAACGTGTTTCACTATTAATATCAAACCAAATCTCACAGGTAGAACATCACTAAGATCATAAAATAAAAAGAGATTCAAAAGTACTTACTGAAATTTAAATTCCGGAAACTAAATTTGAGTGCCTTTAAAAGGGACACGTGGGAACAATTTTCTTTCTTTTTAGTAACAAAACATAATACGATTTAGTCCCTGTAATATTGTTATTTCAATGTTTTCAGTGTCACACTGTTTATGAAGTTTCTTTTTGTGATTCTCATGTAAAGAGTATAAGTAGACAAAAATCTTACTGGTGTGTATGGACAGTTTTCCAGAAAATTTTATGGCTGAAGTGTGGAATCCAGACTGAATGATGTGCAAAGTAAATGTGAGGGTCGGTCTTTGGAGCCAAAAATTTACAAGCAAATTTCCCAACCCAACACAAGGTCTTTTCCCTATCAAGTACTAAGTAATTTAACACGGATAACATATAAAGTTCTACAGTAAAAACAAATTTAGCCTACATGCCCTTTGGGCAACAAATTTTCACCAAAATATGAGGCAGTTCCAAAGACTTTAAAACTTGTGTAAATGCTATTAAATCAGAGTAGAATGAAAATTCATACAAATTTCTCAAATGAATTCTTCAAAGCATCAACTGAGCTTTTAAAATCTATCCCTGCAGGAATATTCCATCAAGTCATTACATGCATTTGAAGCAGTCACGGATGCAAGCCCAGTTCTTGTTTGCAACAGTTCATAGCAGGCGTTTGCAGACCCTGAAGTGCACGTGGAAGAGGTTCATTTTTAATACTCAAACCGTATAGCGGGGTTAGAAGGCAGTCCAGACGTAGATACAAAATAACCTTTACCACCTCCATGATGTAAAACACCACTGTTTTTGAAGAGCATTTTTTTTTTTTTTTTTTTTTTTTGGTGCTGGGGATCAAACTCACAACCTCGCGCTTGCCAGGCAGGCGCTTATACCACTGAGCTAAATCCCCAGCCCCTGAATAGCAGATTTTGAGGGCACTGCTACACTATTCAGCAGAAGGACCCAACTCACACCTTCCTGGTAAAGGACTCCGCATCACTGTTACTGGAAAAAATGCTGTCTTTGCATTCTTTTCCCCATGGACCCACCCAGGGTTGGGCTCTGGGCCCCGCCCCGCCCCAGTGGAAACGCTTCCTTCTTCAGTCCCTACCTATAACGTTAGTGTTCCTGGGTGTCCGTCTTCTTGAATGTTATGCATATGAAGGGCTTTGCAAGCCAAATAAAGTTCTCATGAAGACATAGCAATGGGATGATCCTGCTGCTGTTATAACCCCCGAGGCTAGGGTCAAAGGGGGATGGTGGGCACAAACCCAGTACAGTGTTACAGCAGAAGTGGGTCAAGAAAAGCTGATAAAATTTTAAAATAAAATTAATCAAATTATGTTTTTATAATTAATTTACTGTCACAACTTATAATTCAAGCATAGTGCTCCCAATAACATATTAGTTTTTAACTTCAATTCTAATACTTCTCTTACCATCGGAATATATTTTAAAAGTTAGTTCTCAAAGATACTTGATAAACTAAAAGCTCAACTCTAATATCTTTGGTACCCCTCAAATTTGTAAGAATTTATGTTTTTAATTATTAATATTCAGCTATTTAATCTTAATAATTTAATAATTGTCACAGAAACATTTTAATGTTTCCTTTATGAATTCCAGGTCCTTCCACTTGAACACTACATGTAGGATTTAGAATCTTTACTTCGCACACCTAGTCAACTATTTCCTCAGTGACCTGAGGGTCTTAAGAGGTCACACTGTCTTCACAGCTATAAACCAGACGTATTCCCCAAGGAGGATGTCAGTTCTGGGCTCAAGATTAAGTAAATCTACATTGCTGAGTAGAAAAACTGCATTGTTTTAAACAACCCCCCAACTGAACAGATTGTCTACAAATCCATTTCATTGTTTCAATAACTCTATCTTACCTACCTTTGCAAAGCAATACGATTAGTTTCAGTAATTTAAAAACTCACCCAAAACAAATTGATTCCCTAACAATAACTGAGAGTGACTGCAGACATATGAAAGGGTCATACGCAGAGGCTCAGAGGGATGCTGGAAGCCGATCCGCCTGCCTTCGGCGATACCACCACAAGAACACTGACTGAAGTAGACCAGGAATTAATTCCTGAAGGAGCAGTAGTTAGTATTTTCTGAAGGACTCCTTAAGTCTTCTCTACACTACCAGGAAGTGTTTCTTTATTGCCAACCTAAATCTCATGCTACAACTTAATTTGAAATTTTTCTGGCATCCACAGAAATAAAAACTTTAAATATTCTACTGTAGATATCTGCATTTTTCCAATCTGTATCAGCTTATTTTTCAAGCCAGCAATGTGACCTCACCCCAAAATAAATATTACTATTCTAATGTATCTGTTGGAATCAAGAAAGGCTTAACCTTATTAAATTTTCTCTTAGAAATTTAGGGTGTGTTTTTACATAAAAACATTAGAAATTATCGTACTCTAGTTCTACCAATGAAACAGCACTAACGCTAGTTCTGTGCCCTAAATATTGACTTTAGAACCTGAAATCCCTAAAATAAGGGAGAAGGAGAAATTAGCACAAGACACTCGTGGCTAGTGGCACCCAAAACCAAGTCAGAAAAGAACTCTGAAACAAAAGGATGGGCAAGCCTGCACCACTTCTTTTATCTTAATAGTGAGGCAAATCAGCCCAGAGCACATTCCAACAAAGCAAGAGGCTGCTCTCCGGTAACAAGCTCAGAGGGAAGGCAGAGGCAGGCCCTGCTCTGCATGCATTCCAGCAGCCCCCTGGATGCTTCCACGAACAGAAGCAGGCCCTGCACCAGAGCACCCAATAGACACCACTGGATACCTGTAGCCAGCACTGGACAGGAAAACCAAACAGTCACACTCCAGAGAAATTGTAACCAATGTGGAACTTCTCAAAACCCCACTACCCGCTTGTTTGGAAGAACCCAGGAAAATGTCAGGACAAAGAAACAAAAGGCAGTCCCTGGACTCCAACCCAAGCAGAGCAAGTCCAGGAGATGAAAACGTGGAAGAGATCAAGAGTCGCACACCTAAAGTTTCTGCAATGATGGCAACTGAAGTAAAGAGACAACTCCATGAGGCTATAAAAGAAATTAGAACAGAAATACTATCTCAGGTAAAAGAAGAAATGAAAAACATAATAAAAGAATTGCTACGCTTCTCTAAAGAAGACATAGATAAAAAAAATAGAGGAG